>VWZT01010558.1:544893-623952 GCA_013397055.1 Pachycephala philippinensis | reverse complement strand
GGGGGTGTCCGGCTGCCCCCTCCCTGCTTCCCGGGCGGAGCAGTGGCCCTGTTCTCCTCCCCGCGCCCCTCCGGCACGGAGGAGACGCCCTGGGCTGCGGGGACAGGCGGTGGCATCGCCGCCACCAGCCAGAAGGCACCGGCTGTAGTAAACACAGCGCATGGTGCGGCGGTGAACCCCGTAAAGGTCACATCCTTGTGTGCACACGCAGCCGGAGCTATCTGGGCTCCCCGGTTGTTGTCGTGGGGACGCTGTGGTGGCTGCCGGTGCCTGTCGCTGGCAGAGCCGCGCTCCCGGCCGCTGGCTGTGCTCGGCGGTGTTTCCCGGCTGCGAGCAGGGATCTCCCTTGGCGAGGGAGCAGCAGCGCGAGCTGCGTCACACCCTCCTCTGCCTCCTCCCGCCCCCGGCCGGGGTGGCAGCTGGGTGGCATCCCATTTAGCAATAAGAGTGGGAATGCAGGTTCTGCTGTGAGGTTTGATTCCTGAGCGGTAGCTGAGCCTAGCTGAGTTCAGGGCTAGCCACATGTTCCTGTTAAATAGCAGCCAGCAATGTACTGATCAAAGCATGCAGTGTCTGGATGCATCTTGGTGGGGAGCAGTGAGGCACGGGAGTGTTGGAGCAGTGGAAGCACAGGAATGCTGCTGGAGAGCTTACTTGCAAGGAGATAGAGAGGATGGCATGGTAAATGGCTGTTTTGCAATCCAGGCTGTCAGCCTGGACTCCTTCAGAGAGGTCAATAGGTATGCATATATTTTGTGGCCTTCTCCGTGCTTCTGTGGGTCATCGATGGGCTTGTGTGCACAAATGGGGCAAATGGGAAATGACAGCTTTTTGTCATGTTTTTGTGTTATGCCTTGTTGCTGCAGCTCAGGAGTTTTAGATGGATAGATGTGGTACTGTTAAGCTTGTGCGATTATGGAATGAATGATGGACAAGTTCTCGGGTGTCACATTTCCAGTGGTGGTTGAGATGTGGGTGGGGAGAGGAAATATTTAATAAAGCAAAGCTCCCAGGTCCCTGTGCTTTGCATTATCTGGCAGTATCCTGCCTTTGCTTTTAACATGTGATACATAGTTTCATTCCACAGAATTAGAAGTGTGATCTTAACTACTTTTTTTAATGCCATATTTAGTTATCAAATACCACATCTAGTTATTCAGAAAGGGAGGGCTTTTTTTAGTCGTAGTCTGTGTTCTTCTGAAGTTGACAGTTAAGCTGCTAGCTCTGAAACTGATAAAATATAAAATTGGTGTTGTTATGACACCACATTGTGCAAAATTCCATGAAAGCCTGAGTTACGTTTCACAATTTTTCATATGGTGGCCACAAGAATGTTTGGCTCATCCCTCTGCCCTAATAAAGGTGGTTTTGGGCTGAGATGCCAGACTGAACTGAAATGAGCCATGTCGTGCATCCAGCTCTGCAGGTAAGCTCTTGGAGCTGGTTTTGGGCGGTGGTAGGTGGGGCTAACCTGAGTTCAGGTATCAGACTGATGGGTTTGGTTTTGGTTTTTTTCTTGTTTAACTGTGGCACTGTTGAGACCTGATCTGCTCAGCATGTCCTTGCTCAGGGGGTGGCTCTCAAGCGGCCTGGGGTTGGCTGCTGCTCTTTGGATGTATGTGTGCCACTCCTTGGCATGGTACAGCTTCTGCTCTGGGTGAAGGCATCACCCAGGCTTTGACCTCCTGCCTGATGCCTTGCCGGCATCGCTGTGTCCTGGCGACCTGACATCAGTACCTGTGAGGGTGGGAGGAATTAAGGGGAGCAGCTGGGAAAAACCTGTCCTGGCTCCACTCTTTTGTGGGGCCCCGTTTCAAAGAGACTGGTGGAAGGGATATCCCAACTGAGGAGGCAGAATCGGGTCTGACTGGCAGCCCTGTTGTCTCCCTGGCTGGAAACTAATTCCTAGTGATTTACAGCAGAAACTGTTCCCTGGCCCTACCCCTTCTCTTCCCGTGAGTGATATTGAAAGCTTATAGGAAAAGAAGTTCATTATAAGAATGAATGTCTGGGGCAGTATTGCATGCCAAAGAGATTCAGTGGTGTTTGAGACCTGGGGAAAAAACCAAAACCAAACAGCTGGAGTACTTTATTTTGGTAAGGGAACCTTTGCCGTGTCTGAGAAGTGATTAGTGCTGCTGTTGAAGGTCAGGTATAGGTCCTGGGTGTGAAGCATTGTCTGTGGATACATACAAAGTACATACATGTGATACTACATATAAGAGGTGTGTCTTCAGTATCATTCTGATACTTGAGTATTCAATCCTTAATACAGAGACTTCAAAGCCAGGGAGAAGCATTAACTGTTTAACCCGCAAAGTGATGACAGATCTGTTGGAAAAATAACAAAGATCCCATTTCTCCTTATTTTGTCTGCTGAAAATCCGTGTTTTATTTTTTGACTGAATCACCACCAAATCTATAGGGATTCTTGAACACCAGTCTGTGTTTTGTGTAACATATGGTCCCATTAACAATTTTACAGTGAATAATTTTTTATTTGAGGAGTAATAGATCACATTTCCTGATGTTTTGTTTTTTATAGGTCTGGGTAATAAATACTGTTCAGGAAGGCTTGAGTCAAGGGCAATATATACACCTCACAGATATTTTTTGGGTTAAAGCTGTGTAGCTATTCAATGGCTTGTCATGGTCTCTTCCTCCCTCTCATTACCCCCAGTATTTATCAGGCTTAGCAGCAATAGTGTCTAACTGCAAAGTCCCCAAAGCCCTGGCTATAACTGAAATACTCTAGTATTATGTGCAGAAAACTCGGTCATCTTGAATTGGAGGCTCTCTTATCCAAACCTGACTGTGTCAGGCCCAAATAAAGTACACAATTTTCTAGCTTTATCTTGTAACACTGGTTCTGTTTCTTTCCTACATAGATTTTTCTCAGCTAAACAATATCGGCATGGCAGCATCCACGCTAGGAGGAGAGATCACTTTCTCTAATGTGTTATTTTTATGACACAGAGTTTGATCAGAGGGAAAGCTTTTGACACTAAGTGCTTAATCAGTGTTTTTCGAAACAGATTTTCCCTCTGCCCACTGCCCTTAACCTGGCAGGTTAATCCATGAAATAATCTGTGCAGAGAAATACAGACAACAAATGTAGTGCTTCAGTCGTAACATTGGGTGCTTTGAGGTTCTTGTGTGTTTTGGTCTTTGAAGCTTCTGAACATGCACGTTTCCTCTTTGTACCTTGTGTTCGTTGCCATTGCTGTAGGACACACATTCACAAACCAAAGAAATTAGGCCTTTTCCTAGAGGTCAGAATTTACTAAAACAGTTACAGTTTAGTTGTGAACTCCCCTTAAAATTTAATGACTTAGTGCTGCTTTCTGTTATGACATAAGAAAATGAAGTAAGGAGTCTTTGAAGCTACTTCAGACTTCATAAATATTAACAGGCTCTGCAGTCTTCAGAGAGTAAGTTCTGGATGTTTTTCTTCACCTTAATAGTACGGTTTCATTTGCGCAGTAAATCTTCTTGTCTTGACTAAACTGAAAGAGTGGTTATCAGGTGCAAATCAGAAATACTGTATTTGTGGGTGGGAGCACTCTTGCTGTGTTTCCCCTTCTCTCTTGAACATCCAGTCCTTTCTCTTGGTGCATGCTCTGGGAGCAGTAAATTTAATTCAGTGGCTTACAAGACCAGAGGTGTTTAAGTGATTGAAAATGCAGGGTTTTTGCTTCTGAGAATAATGGAAGGTGAATATTCACAGCTTGTTCACTTGAGTTGAAAAATCCTTTCTATTTGCATCTTGGGTCACTATATATGTTTAATATTTGCCTGTGTTAATGAGGAAAAAAACCCCCACTGGTAGTATTCTCTAAACATGCCTTGAGAATACTTAAAATTGTCTCTAAGTTTAAAAACCAATTTGCATTTTAATAGAAACTGAAATTCCATTTAGTTGCAGCTTCTTGCAAATCCCAAGTTAATGCAGAAAGTTTTTGTGATGGTCTGTAAAGAACACTTTACCTGTAGATACACTTTGCATGAAGTTTGATATATTCTTTTAAAACTTGTTCTAGGTGTCTCATCAGTAATTGAAGAGAACTCATCTTTTTATTTCACAGAATCATGGAATGATTGCGGTTGGAAGGGACCTCAGGAGGTACCTGATCCAACCCCTAGCTCAAGCAGAGCCACCTAAAGCAGGTTGCTCAGTGATGAGTCCAGATGGCTTTTGAGTATCTCCAAGGATGGAGATTCCACAACCTTCCTGGGCAGCCAGTGCAAATTCTCAGTCACCCCCACAGTAAAGAAAGTGTTTCCTGATGTTCAGAGAGAACTTCCTATGTTTCGGTTTGTGCCCATTACCTCTGCTGCTGTCACTGGGCACCACCGAGCAGAGCCTGCCTCAGCCCTCTGCACCCTCCCTTCAGCTGTTGATATACATGTATAAAATCTTCCCCTTGAGCCTTCTCTTCTCCAAGCTGAACAGTCCCAGCTCTCCCAGCCTCTCCTCACAGGAGGGATGCTCCAATCCCTTTGCTGGACTATCTCCAGTATGTCCGTGTATCTCTTGTAGTGGGGCCCTCAGAACTGGGCACAACCCTCCAGTTGTGGCCTCGTATTTCCCAGTATGCTTTAAATGTAAGAAACTTATAAACTAAATTGTGCATAGGTTTTTTTAGGATCCAGGTCCAAGAGGCCACTTTGGTGCTGCAAATCATTGATGCAGCTTCTGAGTACTTTTGCTCTTCCACAGGAGCTAATGTCCCTTGTTTAAAACACTTCAGCATTTTCCTGATCCCATCAGTGCAGGCTTTGACAACTCTTTTGACCTGTGATTAAGGGATTTATGACTAGGTTTGCTTGCTACACATGCCTAATAAGCGTAATCATTGGATGCTGAGTCACATGGGGACATGTGTTTTTGGGGTGTGTTGATACAGACTCCTGTCTGAAACAGAGCTCATTGCAGCTTATAATCAATGTGTGCTTACATTTGTGAGGGCACATTCCTGCTGTGGGCTGGTTTGGTTCGCCAGCAGCCACCCTTGTACTCCTTTGGGGCTGACCTGCCTGGCCCGTGGGCACCTTCTGCGTTACTGCATTTCCCTGGAGACGAGCCTGGAGGTGAGCAGCTGTCTGTAGACTGAACCGAGGGAAGTTTGGATGCTTCGTGCGTATGTGGGTAATTCTGTAGTTGATGTTAAATACAGAATTTGTAAACAGGGGTTTTATTTTTAGGTCAACAGGGTTTCTATTTTTAGGTGAACACTTCTAGGTGCAGAATAAAGACGTTAGTGTAATGCTGCTAACACTGGACATGGACAGGAGGGAGAGAGAAGAGCAAGAAAAAAGGCATAAAGCACAAAATACCACATTATCCTTGGGTTTTGCATCAAATTCCTTGAGAGGGGACACTCATTTCTTTACCATTAAGTGTCCCCTCCTGTTGATGTAGGTACGTGTTGTTGATTAAGGTAGGATTTTTTTGAAGGTTCTTAAGGAATATAGCAAAATCATGTGGTAAAAGCAGTTGGCAGTTGCTTGCCTTCTCTATGTCCAAATACAATGGTTAATAGGCACCTTTCAGTTTTTCTTAGTATGCCCCCAAAAGTAACTGCACAACATGAGAGGTCTGTACTTACCTTAATTAGGAAGAACAAAAGCATACACTTCATGCTGGCCTGATGTATGCAATTAGTGACTGAGTGCAGTTAGTTTCCAGCTGCTAAAACTGTCCTATCAGACCTCTCGACAGGACTATCAGCAGTTTGTATTAGTTTCTAGCATTACTAATGCTTGGCATTTTACCATGTTGTAAAAGCCACATGTTCCTTCAATATTCATTTCAGGTATCAGGGTTACTATGCAGAACACACCAAATTCACTGGTTTGGAAACAAACCAATTTTCAGAGATTGAAAATTAGTACCACGTTTTTCAGTGAAGGATACACAAGCATCTTTAGATGCTCTCAAGGCAGGGTTTAATTAATAAACTAAAATTTATCGTTATCTTAAATTTTAAAAAGTGACTTCTTCAAGTTAGAAATGTGTATGAAAAAGAGGACTTCTTAAGAGAATTTCAGCTTTAGAGATACCTTCAGAAAAAAGTCCTCCAGCCTCTCACTACTATCTGAGGGTCTACATTCCTTCTTCGTTCAGAAAATGGTTTGCATGTTTTTCTTTCCTTCTCTCTGTATCTCTTCTCTGCATTCCCACATGTGCACAATAACTGTGGTTTAAAATACCTTGCTGCACTTCTCAAGGTTAAAAGCATGTTGTAATTCCTGGGGAATTGTGGCAGGGCTGCAGAGAAGTGTGTGGATTTCTAACTGTCAGCAGGTTTTCAGCAGTGTCACAGCCATAGGGGTGGGGAAACACAAAGTGTCTGGAGAAGGATCTCTTAAAATGTAGGGGTTTTTTGGACTTCACCTTGCATAGTCCATGCTGCTGCAATACAAGCCTGATGAGGATATAGGTTTTTTCTATGTTGTTTTTTAGAGCCAGGTGATGTCTGTAGCTGTACAGCTTCAGGGACCCACCCAGTTATGTTAGGACTGATGGTGTCCAAACACTGTAATTTACTCCTGATCAGAATCCAGGGAACTGTATGGTTGTGTGCTTTGGGTAAAGCTGCTTCCCTAGACACTTCTGTAGTAGTGGGACCACTACCAGTATCAGATTTTGTTCCAGGGCTAACACAGAAAATGGGTGAGTTTATGCTTTCTGGGTTGTCTGGAGAGAATGGGATGTCCAGTTTGAGCCTTAGAGATCTTAGCGTCAGAGAGCAGTCTGAAAATATCTATAACCCCATTCTAGGAGTGAAGGAAGCAGTAGCCTGGGCTCTTGAGTGTTTTGGAAAATGCACAACTATTGCAACAAGATACTGTGTTGGAACAGGAGAAGAAATAGCATTTTAAGCACCCAAAGATGAAATGCTGTGTACCTTCGATGTGATATTCCTTGTAGTCACGTGGCCCCTGAGGAACACGACTTTTACCTGATTCAAATCAAGCTGCAAGGTCATCTGTAACCCACGATCCTATCTCTGAACTCATTTTTGTGTTAGGGGCTTTCTTAATCTTTTCTCTTGCTCACCTTTTGCCTTGTGAGACAGGGAGTAATGCTGAAGGAGTTGCCTGCATGTATCTTGCTGTCTCTAACTGAGGTGTTTGATTCCCAGCAGCTGCCGTCCTGTTTGTGTGGAGCAAAGATAGCTATAAAGTGTGGAACTTTATATCCAAAGTCCAAAACGTCCGAAGCATCCTCATGGGACTTACACTAGGGTGTCTTTGGACTGATGCGATCATCACATAATAGTGAAAACCAGCTCTGTAGACTACTAAGTCTTGCATCACCCTGCAAGGATCATATCATTGGAAGGAGTAGGAAAAAGGGAAATCTGTCTGAATATATTCTTTATTTAGTCTGACTTTTCAAAGCATTAATCCACTTGCAGGTGTTACTATGGTTAGAGTAAGTTTATAATTCTTTGCACTTCTACAGTGCTTTTATCCAAGATCTCACACCCTTTTTAAAAGCTAACCTACAAAGTAACCCAGAAGATACCTCCAAGTGTCCGAGATCACTCTTTGTACAAAAATGTAGTGCAGCTTGGTTTTGTGTAAAGCCATGCATGGTCTCAGCACCTCTGTGGGATCACTTGTGGTCATGCAGTGAGGAATGCCCTTCCCAACAAGCCACGAAGAGTGTGGTTGTGCACATTGATCCTGTAAGAGAACTGCCAGCTGCTGCAAGGTGCTGTGCTTGCAAGATTTTCTTCAGATGTAAAAGCTTCCTGGAAACTTGCAGTAATTAAAACTAATGTCAAGAGTTTTCAAAACACTGCAGAAATGGGAGCTCTGTTCTCTTCCAGATTATCTGGAGCAAGTCCTTTTCTATTTGGAAGAAATGTTCTGAATACAAAAGCATTTGATACTTAAGGAGGGTTTCAGCCTATTTTGAAAAACTTTGCCTTCTCTCCCTGGCAGAGTTGCTTATGGGACTGATGACTGTACATGCATTCAACAGCTCTTTTTCAGCCAAAATGGGATAGTTCTGACTTCCCCAGAAAACTAAATTAGGGAATATTTTTACAGCAAATACACTTTTTGTAAAGCTTCTTCTGCTGCTTTCCTATTTCTTCCAGTAGCAATCTTTCCCCAGTTTGAGGGCTCTGCCAACAAAGATTTCTTCTAATGCTGGATCACTTATCCCTCTATGACAACACATTGAAAATAAATGAAGCACAAATACCATTTCTTGGAATATTTTACAGGAGGAATGTGGAGCTTACTTTGTTTAGCATTTTGAATTTGTCTGGTGAAGCTCTCTGGCCCTTGCAGTCCTCTGTTAAAGGAGGGCAGGGACAGTATCTGCTTTTTGAGTATGAAACAATGACTGACATTTTCAGTCTGGTTTTCCTGGTGGAGTGCATGCCTGGCTGTGTCCAGTGTCTGCTTTGAGTTTCACTTGGATGCATACAGCTAACCTGGTTTGAGACACTATGGGATCTATTCAAAACTCATTTTGTGTTTTGTTGTTAATACTTTGAAATTGCTTAACCATTTTTTTCTTTAGCAAAAAGCTTTAAGTATTAAGCTGTTGTCTGTGACTCATTAGTCTGTTGTTGGTGACAGTTTATTGTCTTTGTTAAATCATGGAAAATCCTTCCATGCAGTTTGTATTCCTTATTGTCTGAAGCAAACTACAGCTGTTTGTTTTACCCTGAAGGAGGCTTTCTTCTCAGCTGACTAAAAGTTCATAATAACATCTGAGAGCTAATATAAAAGTACAGCAGACCTCATTCATTGAACAAAAAATTTCCTGTGCGTATTTAACTGTTGAACAGTTGTGTTAGATGAGTTTTGAAAACACTACATAGACTGACACAAAAACCAGTGTCTGTCCCCTTGCTTTTTTTCTTTTCTCTTCTCATTTCAAAAGCTCCAGCAGATCCAAGTATTGGTAGTTACACAGAGTGATGTTTTCTAGAACCTTTTTAATCAGTGGTTTAGTTGCTATGGGTTAATACTGCATGGTGGTAAAAGTCAGAAGAAAAGTCGGTTAAAGACACATACACTTACTGGAAACACTAGGAAGGGGTTTGGCCTTGAAGATGACTGAATGACCACAGATTGCTCATTATCTGAAATGGGAGATGGGAAACCGTGTTGAGGAAACAGATGCATTGCTGATGTTTCTGAACCACGGAGAAAGCACCAGACACCAGCTTTTGAGGCAGATTAGCTACAAGCCTGCAGGTTTCCTTTCTTACGAGTTGATAAATAGCTTCTTTTTAAATAAGGACTTACTAGTAGATTCAACTTTTAAAGTAAAAGTTGTTTTGCATAACTAGCAATGTGATCATAGTCCAGAGTGCACCCTTGTGTAAGAATACCAGTATGAAGTGGTCTGACCTCTTCTGTAGCCTCGTTAACTACATACCAAATCCAAAGACATTTTTTTCTGTACATATGTGAGCTTTTGGTCAAAGTTCTTAGTGTTGGTTATGCACAAATCAGACCCAGCTTTCTGATCCTAATGTCAGTTGTGATTCGTGGGCACCCAGAAGCCTTCACACTTACTAGAAAAAGTCTTCTAATTCAGAAAAACTTGCTTTCATGTCTCTGGATGGTGTGCCTGCCTTTTCTGAAGGAGGGGTTTTAGTAGAGAGTGGTTTTTATTTTGCTTGTTGCAATACATCTGTTGAAAAGCCTGATGCCCCTGGTATGCTGTGGGGGACAAAGTTGAGTGCAGCAATTAAAAGCTAGAACAGTCCCTGATTAAAACTGCTGTTTAGTTTCTGAAGCTTTTGTACTATCCAGTAAATAGAATGGTTTGGCAGGAGTATCAGTAGGAGATGAACTATTCCTTCATTGTGTATTTACAGCTTTTCTTTTCACCCTAAAGACAGCCGGTCCCTGTTTCTTGTCAACTGATCTTCCAAGACTTAGATGTTGTTTAGAGCAGACTCCCATTTACAGCCATCCAAGTCCCTGCTCAAGTTCAGTCCATCTGCCTCGATCCTGCAGCGGGATGGAGGCTCCAGATGTCTACAACAAAGAAATCAAAAGATTTCATCTTTCTTTTCCTTTTTTTTTTTCCCTTCACCAAATCTGATGTTTTGTAATTTGCTTTTGGGCATCTTTTGCTCTGGAGATCCGTAAAATATTCAAGAATAATGTGGTGTAATTTTTTTTCTTTTCCTTTTTTTTTTTAAACTTTTATGGCAATTATGTAAGCAAATCAAGAGGTTAGTGGGAGTTCAGTGCTAGCTGGTGGTTCCATCAAATTCTGAAGTCTTGAGTACACTTCCAACATTAATGCAGAAAGTCTCAGAATTCCAAGTTTCCATGACTTTGAGAGACTGTATCTATTAAAACATTTGTGTAGTATAAGCAAAAGGCTTGATATTCCTAAAGTGGAATTTGAGCCTGACTGGTAATTCAACTTTTGGGTTCCTTCTTGAAAAGTGAAATCTATGGTTTAGGTTTTAAAATTCCAAGTTTTAAATATGTGAATATTATTTAAGTAATGGGGAATAAGTTAGAGCTGGAAGAAATCCCAGTTAAGAAACTGACAGAAGCGCCAAAAATGTCGCACTCTGCCTTCATTTGTACTCCATTCCCCGCATTTTTTAGGGAGTTTTCATGAGGTCTTTTGGAGGTCTGTGGGTGGTCTCTGGGCTTCAGCTGGTGACGTGGCCTCTCAGTTTTGACATGAGGCACCACTGGCTTCTCTCTGGCTTTGACTTGGAAAAACACACCGTGTCGTAGGAGTGGTTGGATGAAGAAAGGCGGGATCTCTCCAGAAGTCTCCTTTGTGGACTGAGGAAGCTTTGAGATAGGCACAGCTGAAGTGGTTTTATGGTGGCAGGGTGGGTGCAAGCACTAGGGCTCCCTGCTCCTTGCTTCCCCGCCCCAGACATGACTGCTTGGAAAGATACACTCCGTGTACATGGCTCTTTGCCTCAGTACTTTGACCTTTGGACCTTCATCATTGCCAGCTGAAGTGTCAGCATGGCATAAATAAGTCAGATCAAGTAGTGTAATTCTGGCCCTCATCCCAGCCTTAGAGGCAGATGTAAATGCCATCCTCTAGCTGTCTTGTAACTTGTTTCGTCTGATTGAAATGATGACTGATATAATCTTATTTCTTCTCCCTTGGTTTTTTCACTTTGTTACTAAACTTTCTCCTGCTATCTTTGTGTTAATTTAAATCTATTTTGAGTCTGAAGGCTCATCAGCCATGTGCCAGGTTGCTATTTGCTGTCATTTGGTTTGGATTATCTTAGCAGCCTGACAGGCTTCGCAGTGTATCTCTGACATTTTGAGACAAGAAAGTATTTTTTTTTTTTTTTTTTAATAGAGCATGCAAAAAGTATGGCAATTTAGAATGCTTTTACGGGCTTGGTTAATAAACCAAAAAGCTGATTCATGAAGTGCAAACACCATTGAATTCATATGTTACCCCATGTTTGGGATCAAAAGGACCAATCTGGCACAGATTTTTTTATTCCTTTTCCATGTGTCCAGTACATTTCATGTTGAAACCTGGTGGAAAACTTGCCAATATGGCTGTTTCAAGAGGGGAGCTGGCTTCTCTTGGGAGAAATGCCACTTAGCATATGTGTATACTTTGGTGGTGATGCCAACAGCGGGTTCCCCCGTTGCAGAGAGAAGGGGAGCTGGGTTTGTTGATATGCCCTGCTTTATTTAAAGGCTTGCTCTAAGATAATCTTGTTCCAGTTGTTTCAATCAGCTTCAGAAATGTAGTTGTTAACTCCTGTGCATAACTCTTTGTCATCTGCAGTTATGAGGCAATAGAATATAAGAAGCACCATTAAAATGTTAATTTTTTACAAATATGACCAAATTAGTAAGAACTGGGCAAGCTTATGATAATAAGCTCAGCTGTTTGGTTTATTGTTAGGAAGAGGGTTTGTATCTTCCTTACAGACGTACGTAAAGCATAATTTCTGTGTTTCCTTGAAATTATGGAATTTTTTCTTTAGTTTTCCTTGACTCTATTCATGCTTTAAGGAAGCCTCAAAATTGCTCGTAGAATGTGACCCCTTATCTCCATCTTTTGTCCCTGTTCCTGTGTCAGCCGTGAGTGCAGCCATCCGTGTGTGCCAGGCTGCTGAAGGTGTGGAGCTGAGCTGCTCTATGTGTGTGTGTGAAAATGAGTGGGTTATGATCGCTGGCCAGAGCTCGTTTTCAGCAGTGATGAGTGTCTTGAGTGATGAGTTATTTTGGTTTTGTTTGCAAAATGAAATAGGTTTTGTCAACTAAGAAAATTAGGGAGAAAATACAAGAATGCATGGGAAACTTGAGTAACGTCTTTTTTGTTTTATTATTATTCTTTCCCTCCCTCTCTTATCCATCATTCTTTCTGAGGTTATTCTGCTTCCTCATAGGCTGTGGTCCCCATCTGTAACTGTTGGTGGGATGAGGGGATGTACTTTGCTCAGCCCCACCTTCATACTTCTCCATCAGTTGCCTATTTAACTCTCACTACTGCTTAGCATGTATGGCAGCCTTTTCTTGGGCTGGACTGGTCTTCATCTTCAGTCCTCTGCTTAGAGCAGTTAGTGGTATCACACACAGTGGCTTTTTCAGCAGCAGTTGATACTACGGGCTGAGGTTTTTGAGAAAGACCATGGAGGAGATACCCAGACAACAGCTGTTCTTGGAAGAATCAGATTTAATAGCAAAGATTTCTACTGAGTTTTGCTGTCCAAAGCATGTTAAAATCATCATGTGGGATGAAAGATCTGCAGTTATAGCAAAAGACCCAAGCAGTTTACTGAACAAAAGAGTTAACTTGCAGGATTGTGGTTATATTCCTTAGGGATCTAGTTTCTCACAGGACTGTACCCTCTGCTCCCTGGTCTGGCTATACTAGCTGGGGGTTTGTTTTGGGTTTTGTTTTTTTAAAAATTTAGGATTTCTACTGTAAGCATGGGGACAAAGAGCAGATATTCTGGCTACTGTGGGAATGATGCAGTTTGAAATGTGAGGGAATAGAGGTTTGCTCCTATAAGGAAGATTACCTTGAACAGCAGGGCCATTCAATCTGGAGCCTGCTATTTCACTATGTTAATTATTTAAACAAGTAATTGCAGTTCAGATATCAAAACCCTATTTTGGGTACAGTGATTTCTTTCTTTTTACAGCAAATGTAACAGCAGTGCAATTGGACTAAAAAGACGGGTTGCACTCAGAAGAAGTGCAGGAGGGGTCTGTGATAGCTAGAGACCAAGTTCGGTGCTTTCCTGTGTCACAACTTCCTCTGCTATTTCCTAACTCTTCTACGTGGAGTAAAATATCTCTCTCATCTTTTGACAAGCTGTGTGGGTGGAATGAAGGAGGCTCTTTTCCAGAGTGCTGCTTTCCAGCAGAGCTGCTGTCAGTCTGGTGGGAACTTGACCTTGACTTTTTTACTCTGTGGTAAGATTTCAAGGAATAGTTTACATGGCTTTTACAAGTGGCTGTGTAGTACAGACAGTGCCAGAAACTAAGGTGATGCCTGAAGCCAGACTTACTGTTTCTCTGTATAAAACTTGCTGTTTCTCTGTTACTCTTTCATTTAACCTACTCTGATAAATCCTGTCTTTGTGTCTTGTGCGTGTCCTTTTACGCATTATTTATGCAAGTTTTTACACAATATTTTATGCCCCTTAATTTAGAAGTTGACATGATGAGTAATTATAACACTGCAAACTTGCATAATCCATGGAGTGTTTTTGCTTTTTTCCCCCACTTCCTCTCTTGTGTACTTGTAGCACCAGCTTTAGAAGCATTTTCAGGTTTTTGTTGGGAGAAAGGGATAAGGAATAGAATGAACAGCAGCTCTGCTTCTTGCGTGGAAATGTCTATGATTTGGGGATTATAAACATTCTTTGTAAGCTCAGGGCCAGTATACAGGAAGAAAATCAAAGATTCTGAATTATAGTGGTGGTTGTAATTGGCATGTGCGAGCTATGTCTTTCTAGTTCTTCATGGAACAGCAATGTTGTACTTAACCACAAGGGGAGAAGTTGAAAATCTGTAATGCTTTAACATTATTTTTATGACTGCATGGCAGTTGGAGAGCTGCTGGTGTTTGGTAAAATGCTCAGTTCTTTTCCTTGGCCATGTGTGTATTTTGATTTTTTTAGTCAGCCTAACTTGATTTTTTTGCAACATCCGCATTTCAGAAGGTTAATGAATTCTCAGATCAGCAGTAGGATAGTTCAAGCTTGCAGAAACAAGTTACAAAGTGTTATACACAAAATTACTGCAGCTTGGGAATCTTTCACGGGACACTTGCAATACGGATGGTTTCATGTTGATGGGATACTCAGTTCTGATGTCAGCTTCTACTGAATTGTGTCCCTAAACTGAGGGAAGACCCTCAGAATAGACCCTCTTGCTGTACTCTGGCCCTTAGTCTTGTTCTCAGTGAGGTACCCTGATAGGTGAATGATTTGGGAAGTTAGAACCTGGCCCTGTGGTTGCTTAGTGTCACAAAGGTAAGGGGTTTATTTTATCACTGCATATGTAACACAGCACTTGTAGGTCTGTGGTCTTTTGCCTGTTAGCTAGAGTAATTCCTTCTGTATGGCTTCCCATAAGTGAAATTGTAATGCACAGGAGGCTTGGCCCTGTGGCTCAGGGGAAATGTTGCTCAGAGGTGCGAGGTGCAGAGGTTGGTGAGGGCTGGGGCAGGCTTCTCTCCAGCACTGGGTTGTGTGCTCTCAGCTGTGCTCGTGGGTGTACATGCACAGCCGAGATTAGTCAGGCTGCGGTCATTAGCTGTGAGCTGTGTCCTGCTTCACGTGGTACATCTTGTTTATGGACACAACAAACAAAAAAGAATGCATAGACATTCTTCAGAACTACACAGTGCTATGTACCTTTGCTCTGTTTCCATAGGTTGCTGGGTGAGCTGTGATCAGACACCCTGAGCTGATGAGGTACTTGCTTCTGAGAGTCCTCTCAAAGAAATACCTGCTAGGTCCAGGCTATTCTGCGTAGATCTTGGAAGGCTGGTCTCAAATAATCTTTTTTTAAGCTTGGATTGCAGCTCATTGCACTCTAGAGTGTCATTTTTTCATAGCAGTACCTTCATTCTCTGATTTATCTCTGGTTACCCTCTAAAGATGACAAACATGCAGTTGAGATAATGGAAAACTCAGCATCAAGCAGGTCTCAATAACTTGCTCTTTTTTTACTTGAAGGGACATAATTAAAATTCTTCAGGGCTGGCAGGGCTCACAGTTTTGCTAAACAGTCAGTGATTACCTTCTTAATAAACTTATTAGTCTGCATAAGATGCTGCTGCCAGTATATATACTTCTGACTTTAAATATTTATTTTGAAGTAGATTGTAAAAGGCCAGCTTTATTCTGAGTACTGTGTCAAGCTAGACTTCTTACAGTTTCCACTTGAACAGTGGAAGAGGAGATAAATGCAGTGACAGCCTAATCTTACCCTGTGTTAGTTGTCCTTCTCCCCATTTGTCACCCCCATGTCGCTTTTCTTATAGGCAGAAGTTGTGGTGCTTGCTTAGGGCAGCAGTTCCCATGTGCCCCGGCTTCTTACCTGTTGGAAGCCCATCCAGTTCTGTGCTGCCTGAACCTTCTCATATGCAGAGGCTCTTGCTGAGCTGGTGTTACTCATCTTCCTGTCTTCACCCTCAGCTCTACCCTGACTAGTAGACAAAATTCAGAGCAAGGAAGCAGAAAAAAGCCCTTTGCCAATGCCAACTCTTCCCTGTCCTTCAGAGTAGAGACTGAAGCTCTGGCGTCCAATTTTTGAGATGTGCCTTGTGGCAACTTCGTAAACACTGTCTTTAGGGTGAAGCTGTGCAGTCATTTCACCTTGTTTAAGTGCAGGTGGCTGCTGTAAAAGGATGCTTTCTCCCTCTGCCCACCACGACAAACCAATGCTTTCTCTCTCTGCCCACCACCACAAACCACCACATTTTCTGTGTGGGAATAGCAAAAGCTCCAATAGCTTGTGCTACTTCGAGTGAGACTGCATCCCTGTCTGCTCTGATTAGACTGACCTTGCCAGAAAACAAACACAAAAATTAGTTGCATCAGCAATGAGCTGATAAACTGCATGAATGATTAAGTGACATAAAGGCTGTGGCAGAAATGAGTAGGGTTGCTCCCTTTGGTGTCAGCCTGTGATCTAGTGCGCTTCAGGCTTGGCTGGGCTCCTCTGGGATTGGGATGGGAGCACAGCAGGGGAGAAAGGAGGAGCAAGTGGGTGACCAGGAAGGGAGGAGTTAATGTCAGCAATAGGCTTTTATTACTATTACGGTGTGGTAACTCTCACAGGGTATCTGCCATGCCTTGAACTGGTGGCTCCTGCAGTCCATGAATGCTGCTGGAGGTCCTCTCTGCAGGCAGAGTTTTCATGTAAGGTTTTTTGTGCAGCTTCTCTGATGGCATAATCAATGTCTCACTTTTATTTTCTCCCACACAGGTGTCTTGAGGAAAAATGAATTTTATGTTGCTGTTTGGGAGTTAAAAGTCTCAATTTACAGACAGATTAGTTTAACAAAGCTTGCTAATTTTTGGTTTCACAATGAGAGACAGAGGTTTCACGATGAGAGACAGAAGTGTGTAGCCACACTGGGGTGGCTCTGTGTTAGCGGAAGAGGTGGCAGGGTGAGTGGGGAGTTAAGGACAAAGTACAACTCCCACAGCTATTCAGTGGAAACAGTTACTGCCTTTTGTTCCTTGACACCGTAGGGTGTGACCTGGATAGGTACATGTGTGTGGTTTGGGATTTTTTTTTTTTTGTGAATCACTCCACGCACAATTTTCCAGTGGTGGTCAAGTCAAGGCCCCCAGCTTCAGCTGTCATGGGCACTGAGCAGCAGCTCCCCCGTCTCCATCCTTCTGGGGAGGGTCCCTGGTGCTGCTGCCTCTGGCTGACTGAAGGGGCGGGTCCCCCAGGTGCTTGAGGGATTAAGGGTGGTGCTCTGCACAGGTCTGCAACTCTGCAGGAACTGAGCAGGTCATTTTGGGAATGTCTGCCTTAAAATTTTTGCCAAATGTATCTGAGGCACTGTCTGAGGAAGGTACAGAAGAAAGCCCTACAGCCCCAAGCCACCATGCTTTGTGTCTCCCCTCTTCCCCCAACCCTTTTGTTTGCAGCAGCCAAGCTGAAGGTTTTGAGGACAAGTCACTTTTATTGTGCAGTCCTGATTTGTCTCCCAGGCAGCTTCATGTTGTGAGCTGAATGACACGTTACTCTCTTTTGGGGGAAAAAATAGATTTTAGCGTAATCCATATTCATGAAGCTGCATTATGGTTGCTGTGACAACCTCACCAGTGGCAGTCAAGATCTGTATGTTGAACTTCTGTCTCCAGTCCCCATATTGAACCACAGAACAAATTACACAGCTTTCCACTTTTTTCTTCCTCCCCTCCTCCTCCCAGTCAGTGGACAATTTAAATTGTTTGAGTTGGTGCTTAATTAATAGCTGCATCTATTTAACTCTGCAACACCAAAGCACAACTTCCTGTTGGTTTCCAACCAATGTTAACCGAGTGTTGCTTCTGCTGGCAGTCTGTAACAGAGGAAGTGATTCTGGTGGGATTTTTTTTTGTTCAACTCCCTTTAAACTAAAAGGCAAAAGAATCCTGAGTTACTAAACATAATGTTTCTCCAAAGGTAGCCTGATAACTTCATCTGTCATGAAGAAAACAACCCACCAGAGTCCATGCCCCTAGTCTATCCCTGTCTAGTCTATTTTGTTACTAGAGTTTTAAGGACTCCTGACCCTGAAAGGAGCTTTTAGTAGGTGTTACTCAAAACCAGAAAGGAGTTTGTTCTGGGTATGTTATGACCCTGAAGCCAAGGGTGATGTAATTGGAAGAAGATGTGACCAGACTGTGGTGCTGAGGCGGTGAATATTATTTCAGGATGAACCTGTTGTGATGAGTGTGGAGAGAGCTCAGTTTGAAGATTTGTTTGCATGTTTTTTGATGTCAGAAATTGAGGGCACTTGCGCAATGCTTGTAACTTTCAGAGAGTGTTTGTAAACTGCTCTTGGCCAATCCAGCTGAATGTTTGGCTCAAAGTATTGCAGTCTTGGTTTCTGGTGACAAATTATGACATCATTCTATACTGAGAACCTAAAATGTTGTAATGTCCTGGATGAGCTCAATCTCATGTCAGGGCTGTTCATGAAAGGGCCACAATTGAGTGTGGGTTGTGCCCCTTCTGTACGCTAAATGTCTTTGTTGAGCTGAGCGTAACGTAAAGTTTTGTTGAAAGGTGCCAACTTCACCTTTACAAAACCATTCCCTGTTGTTCAAGAAGAGGTGCTGGGGATAAAGTTTGGCTTTCCTCACAGATGTGAGCCTTCTGGAGAGTAATTTGGGAGAAGTCTGTGCACAGGGGGAAGAAAAGTGTCTCTAGGATGACCCTGCTTGAGTAGGGAGGTTGGACCAGATGACCCACTGTGGTCCCTTCCACCCTGACCCATTCTGTGATTTTGTGAAAAGCTGAGCAGACAAGGAGCTCTCGAGTGCAGCTGATCTTTCTCTGGTTAGCTCCTTAAATATTAATAAGTACAAAATGTTCAGAAAGTGACTTGAAATGAGATCCCATTCAATAAAATGAGAAACTGGGGGGGAAATCATGTAGCAAGAGGGAACTTTTTGCACAGAACATTATACAGAAGACTCTGAATCTGTATTAGGCTTAGATATACTCACTGTTCCTTCCAGTTTTAGTTAGACATGTCTAGAAAAGAATACACCAAGCTTAATTTTCAGTGTATGTGAATGGATTGAGTTTGTCTTGTGTTACTGCTCTCCTGTCAACTCCCAGGATATTATTCAGGAGCATTTCAGTGTAGAAGTAATGAATACTCCTGATACTTTCCACTTCCTCAATTTGCACATCCCTTCCTCATGATAAGATCAAAATGTCCCGATGTTGACAACATTATCTGTATTTGTTCATCCACACACAGCGTGGCTTTTCTTGAATACCGGGGTTCTTACCTTGGACTTCTGCAGAAATGTATTTTGAGAATGAAAGAAGAATATGAAGGAGATGGAATGTAAAGATGAGAACCAGGGGTATGCTAGATTTGCAGGTCATCTTCAGCTTTCTGAAAAGCTGTTTTTCTAGCAAAAGGAACATGGGTGCTTTGAAGGTTACTGTACTGTGTCATAGCCTTGTAGGGCCTTTTTGACCTGGGACGAAATTCGTCCATGATGTTTTCAGTGGTTTCTTTGTTTGTTTTCCCTCAGGCTCCAGACTAACACTTGAGCTGAGGCAATGCTGTTTGACTTTGTGTAGCAGGTTTGTGTTTTGTTAACAGCTAAGGAAAACTGACTGAACCCTGTGTTGCGAAGCAGAGCCTTTTCTCTGAAAAGTGCACATGAAGATGTAGCTGTTCAATCCCTGCCAGGTCTACCAGGCCACAGACTGTACTTGTGTAAAAACTAAATGCAACAACAGAAAACCAAAACCTCTAAACCACTTGGAGGAGACTGGGGTGAGTTAAGGCAGATTTCAGACAGCAGCGGTACATTGGGTGCTGCACTTCCCTGAGTTCCCTCTGCATCCCAGCCTCTTCCACGTTCATGCAGGAGCAGAAATGGGGTAGCAGTGGCATGAAGGGGTGGGAGTGTTGTCCATAGGAACACATCTCATAAACAAGTCCCTCCAGATGGCAGGGGTGGCTCTCAATATTCCCTGGAAACTGCTTGTCTGCTTACTGAAGCCTCTCTATAAATGTAGGCTGAAAAATTTCTTGTAGATTTCCTTATGATTTTTGTGTGAAAGTTTGGCAAAACTTGATTTTTCTGTTCTTAGTATAACTTTGGAATGTGAGTGTACGTTGGTTTTGGTTTTTGGGTCTTGATATATTCATTTAAAATGAAGGTCTGACAGTTGTTTGAGGGGTTTACCTATTAGGTCAAAATAAAGGCATCTCTTCTCTGGCCCTCTGTAAAAGGAATAGACTTGAAGGATTTGCATTAGCCAGTAGATATTAATGGCAATTAAAAAGAAAATCTTTAAAGATTATTTTAGCTAGAGGTTTTTTTAAGCATGAAAAATGAGACCTTTTTCACTTGATTATTGTCACATGTATGACAGTGGGAAATGGCAGTGTTTAAAATGCATGGAGTTAAAACACTTGTATTTTTATTAGAGTGTTACAGTATTTGCTAATGGTTAGTTTGAAAGCAGAGTGAGATGTGGGTCTGCCTTGGCACTCTGAGCTCCTCATGTGCAGAGTTGCATGGTGATTTTGATGTTGTGGGTATGGGGAGTTACTGGAAACAGCCTGAAATTCACAGCTGAACCAGCTGAGTTCAGGATGGGTGTTTGGGTAGGGATGGGTCCGAGATAGGTAGTTGGGAGAAGGTGAGGGGTGAATAGCTATGATGGTGAAGCAAGTGTTTTGGTATTTAGTTATTTAGTTACTATGTTTTACAATAAATCTAATTCTAGATCAGATTCGGGTCTTTCATTTTGCAAAAGCTTCCTCAAGCTTATCTAAATTTGACTGAAGTCAGTTGGAATACAGAATCTCCACGAATCCTTTTTCCTAGTGAGCCTGAAACTGCTGAAATGTCACCATAAAAAAAAAGTTGCTGGTTGCAGGAACAGGCTGCTGACATAAAAAGCCTGTCTTAGATCCAGCATTTGGCTGGAAGCCAGATAATGAGTTTTTATAGGAGCTTGTTGGCAAGCTTACATTTTTGCTTAGGTTAATGTAATGTAACTGTAAGTAATTTGGGAACCTGGTACATGCGAAACAATTTTTAGACAAAATGATCTTATTATCTTTAAATTTTAACTGAGAAGGTATTTTTATATAACTGCTTCTTGTACTTCAAGCACTTTAGAAATGCTTTGGAATGTGGTTCTCTACTATGTCCTCTTTTAATGGTTAACCTACTGAATAATTCTGCAAAAACATTGACCCTCGTGACATGTGTGTTTTCCTAGCCTCAGAATTTAAGCTGACTCAGTTCAGTGGAGTGATTTAAAGAAAGGTTTGCATTTTTAAAAGGCTAGGTAGTAATACGTGTAGAGGTAAGTCATCAGTTTTGTGAGTAAAAAAATATCATAAATGTGTTCATGGGTAATCTGTTAGCCACGTTATTCTGTGACCTGAAATGCATGAGCCATCCTAGGATGAGAATGGAGCTTAGGATTTCAATTTCCCAAATGGTGTCCGTCCCTGGCAGTTAAGCCAGTGGGCCTTTTCACTGTCCTTGTGGCTTTTTCAGTCTTCGTTCAGAGCTTGGTGGTAAGGGTTGGAGATTGCTTTGTCTCAAGATGTTTCTGATGCTTCTCATTTCTTTTGTGTGATAAGTGAATGTGATTTTATGCTAAGGGGAAAGAAAACTGAATTTTGATCTTGAACCATCTGTGGAAGTGCTGGATATGCCAGGCTATAAAAGATGTTCAGATCCAGCCCTGGCCTTTGAGGAGCAGTGGGTAAATGTGGTTTTAACAGGAGAATGCCGCAGACTCCTGTTTCTGTCCAGGACAGCAGTGCTCATCTGCAGTAACTGCTCCATCCCTAAGAAGGCTGGGGAAGGCATGGGATGCATGCTTGTCCTCCATCGTTATGGGCTGCCAACCACTCCAGAAAAGGAATAACACTCTACCAGGCTTTATTATTTCCATGCATTGCTGTATCATTAGCAGTGACAGCGTGGATGATGAACAGACAGGATTTGGTTTACAGCTGCTTTGCTGTAGGTCTCTTACATGCTCTGTAAATCCGGTTGAACATAGATGGAGATCATTGTGATGGGAGGGAGAGCGATACAATTGTGCTGGTGCTTATCAGAGGTTTAAACTTCCCTCATACCATTTGTTCCCCAATTGCTATTAATAGTAGGGCCTAGAGATATTTCTGGATGTGATAGCTGACGAGTTTCTTCATCAAATAGTCAATGAACGAGCAAGAAGTGTTTCTATTTTAAACTTAGCTTTGACAAGTAAAAGAACTTCAAAGAAAAGCTGTTCTTAGAAAATAACCTTGGTGTGAGTTCCCACAAGTGTCTCTCTATAAGTGATAGATTAAACACAGGGTTGCAACTTTAAGCATCTCTGATAAAGAAAGAATTTTGTGGGGTTTTTTTTGCTAGCTGTACTGTAAGGGATTTGTATTGGTTTAAAACTTCTGTGTTTAATTGAAAGGTGCTAATAAAACTTGGCAGAGGTGCAAACTAAGACATATTTGAAGAGAATGATCTGGTTTGAACTTGGTGTGAATAGTCACTGCCAAAGTGTTAGGGTAAGTGGAGAATCCATAGGGAAAGTTGAAGAGCTCTGTTGAGAAGAGGTTTGTCCTAGGAGATGAGGATTGCCTGCAGTACAAAGGCTGTGGTAGCAAAAGGTTTTTCTATTTTGCTCTTTGTTTTTATTCCTGAAGTGACATTTTTCTGAGTTTACCTTTGCATTTTCATCTCACACTGGTGTCTGGGATGATGTGCCATGAAACTAAGCATGACTTCTAATGGAGAGGATGGTAGTGCTGACCACAGAGGACAAAAGGGTGGTACCAGAAACAAGTGCCTCAAAATAAATTTTTAAAAATCCATTTGTTAGAGCATGGCATCATCCTCCAAATGGATCTCTGTGTGCTGAGATAATTGTGGCTGTTTTGTTATAAAGTGCCAGAGCAGGAGCTTGCTGGAGTGACAGAATCAAGGAACTAACTGTTGGGTTTGGTTTTGGTTTTTTTTTTTTTTTTTAAGATGGAGCTTGGGACCTTTGGTAAAGAGTGTGATTCATTGAATGGGACCAGTTTGGCGAATCTGGTTTAAATCAGAAATTATATAGTGCAGTGACTTGGAAAAGGTACCATTACAATGAGTTTACGCACATGAATTAAGCTTTCTTCTGTTGTCCTTTAAAGAGCAAAATACTTCTCCCAGTACAATTTCAGGGGTATACAAGATTGTCAGTTGTGGTAATTTTAAGGATTTTGGCAGTGCATTTGAATGTGATGTATGGTCTATTTCAGCAGTCTAATTATTGGTGAGATCTTCTGCATGGATCTATCTGTGGCCTTCTTCAGTAAACCCTTGCTACATTCTGTTTTCTTAGCCTGAGTTAGTAGGGAGACGTGATAGCATCCTTACTCTTTTGCTCTAGTTTGTCTGGGAATTTAAAAGTTGGTTGTGAAGCTTAGTGGATTTACCTGTCTTTGATTAGAAGCATCACAAATTGAAGACTGTTGACTTACCAGCTAGACTTTTTTTGTTTCAAGTAACCTGTTAGCAACTGACTTCCTAACCTGTCTCTGGAGTACAGGTTGTCACTTTGTGCCTATTCTGACTTGCTTTAAAAACTGCCAGGAGAGAGAGGCCATGAGAGTCTGGGAAGAAGGCAAATGATCAACTATTGTAAAACAAACCATGCATCTGTTACACTGTGGAAAAAAATGCCTGTTAAAAAGCTAAGCATGTTTTCCTCCAGTGGCGGGAAGGCACTTGAAAGATGGTTGGGAGTAATTAGTGATAAGAATGTGTGTATTTAGATTCATAGCAAGCTTTCTAAAATACTCTTGATTTCTTGATCTTGCAGAGACTCCAACCGTCATGTTAAGGTAAAGCAGAAAAGTGCAGTGCTGAACATGCTAAAGAAGTTGGACAAAATAAGGTTCAGAGGTCACAAGAGAGATGAGTTCCTTGATTTAGCAGAGTCTCCAAATGCTTCAGACACTGAATGTGGAGATGAAATCCCGGTGAAGATACCTCGAACGTCAGCTCGAGACAATGAAGAGCTGAGAGACCCTGTAAGTACCCGATTTAAGTATCGTTACATTGTTTTATAGTTTTCAGGGAAAAAATAAAAGAAATTATTAATTCTTTATCCTTATATTATGGTTTTAACACTTGAAGAGTTGTGGACTAGGAAGTAGCTTTCCAGTAATACGCCTTCATTTTGTGGAAAGATCAATTAATTTCTTAAGAATAGGGTTCCCTGTCCCTACTTATAATTTCAGATGTTGTGAGTTGACAGGTTTGTTAACTTTGGATGTGCTTCTAAATGCTCCCTGGTTTTTGTTTGGTTGAATTACTAATGAACACACGAAAAAGAAAAGGCGACTTTTCAGTCTGAGGAGCTCAGATCTGCTCAAATGACACTGTCCAGGACTTTCAGGGTAAGATTTCTGGTTGCTTCATTAGTGTTAGAGGGTCACACCACCTCCTTCTCCACTGCAAGGTTGTATCCAGTAATGCTTCCATGCTATTAGAGCTGGTTTAAACCTTGTGAGGGCGGTGCTAAAACATTTTGGTGCTTGTACACAGAAGCACCAAAGCAGACCTACCTTTTTCAAAGACCCTGCTTCAGGAAAAGTTAAGTGTTGGTTAAAAAAGTAAAATAAAATCCTTCTTTGACTATTAAAAAATGGCTGTTGATCCATAAGCTTGGAGCACTACAGTGTAAGTTTAGATTTGTCTATATAATTGTATTGTAGAAGTGGCTTGGAATTCAGAATTTATATCACCCTATGAAAACTTACTGTGCAGTTTTTATCCCCAAAATGTGATCAGACTGTTGTCTGAAGGCTCATTTCTAGGAGGGGGGGCTTGCTCACAGCAAGTTGTAAACTAAAATATTTCAAACTGTATATGCTTATGCATCTCCTTTGGGGTTGGCAGGTTGTATCTGGTTCTGTAGCTATTAGCTTTTTAAAATTTAAACGGGCTTGCATGGTGCCACACACAGTCCTGATTATGGAGAGCTTTTTTGCCAGAATGTTTTTCCTGTGATCGTAGAACAAACAGGTGGTAATGACAGAGCATGTTTTGGTCACAAAAAGTCTGTTACATGTAAATCCTCAAGCTTCTCAGACAAGAAAGTCTGTTAAAAGCTATTTCTTTGCTCTTACTCTACTGAAGACATCTGTCATTTGTTAAGACAGAAGTATTGTGTATACTGGGACTAATCTCTACTGCTGTCCTTCCAACGTGGTATTTTGAGAGTTTTTTATAGGTAAATACTGGCTTATTTTCATTAAACCTAAGGCTTTATGTTTTGTGTGGGTATATCTTAGATGCCTTTTGTATTTAATTAGAACTATCTGGATGGTAGAGCAAGAGGCTACAGAAAGATCTGCCTGAAACTCCAGACACTATTTTCTGTATGTCTGCAGGGGAATAGTAGCTCCTGGGTGGTATGGATGGTAGCTGAGGGAACAGCAAGGTAAACCTGTAGTTTTGAATAGTTATAAAGCCGTAACATCTGCAGCGATGGTCTCTGTTTTCTCAAAATGCTGAGCTCTGTGCGCTGCAAAGGGAACTTGGAGAAACACTTTGCTTTCTGGCTGGTTATATGCTGCAGTAGGCTGTTGTGATCTAAGTCTTTGGGACACAGTTGAGTGCAGTTCTTTAAAATCAGCGAGAAAGTGAGAGAAGAAAGCAGCAATGCATCAAACTTGTTTTGCCCCACTCCTGATGTTTGGGTGCTCCAAACCCAGTGTGATGCTGGAACAGCCTAAGAGCAGCAGCTGTGTTATAGATACAAGCAAAATAAGCAAACTGGTATGAGGGAGAAGGTCTGACGTATGAGGGACAAATTTCGGATGGGAAGTTTGAGGGATTTGCAGTTGGCCCTCACAGCCATCTGCCCACTAAGCACTGCTGGCCATCCGTAAAATGAAGAGAGAAATAATCCCCTGTGCTGCAGAGGTGCCAAGAGTAAAGAAAGAAATGCTTATATATTTAAATCAATATTAAAGTAGTGGTGGCTGAGGTTGTGTGAACGGTGCAATTCTGAATTATTTGTCTGTTTCTTATTGAGATTATATAGTTGAATTGTGCCTGAATTGGTTTTAATTCAGCATCTAAAACTCAAAGCTTAAATTGCTTGTACAGGGTGTTTTTCTTTTATAGGCTTTGTAAGCAACTTAGTATTATACTTGTATTACACTGATCATGAGAAGACCAAGTCTTACTGGTTTCTTCCTGTTTAATACCTTTGGGAAACTGTTGAAAGCACACAAAAACCAGCGAAAGTCTTCTGTGAAAATGGAAGTTAGGCTGCCTGTCTTTTCAGATAGATGTGAGCTGTACTGTGCTTCCACTTCTGTTCCTTCATTGTTCCTATTGCAATCTGGGTACAGAACTCATGGTCTTGAAAGAGCAAGATTGCTGGCTTGCAACTGAACATAGGCACGCAAAATTACAGTCCTAGTCCACTTATCTGCATCTTCATTGTCAGCCATTCCCTAGACAAAGATTTCATCTCTGCCCCTCTCTACTTCCCTCCCCCTGCCCCTGTCTGGTGTATTAATCATTATGGAAGCATTAAGGAAAGATCTGTCTATTAGAACAGCACAGTGCAGTGTATGAGTGAAGGATCAGTCTGTGCTTCACGGGTTTGCAGTGCACTTAAAAATGTGCGCATGAGGTTCCTCTTCTTTAGGTATGTATCTGAACCTGACAAGCGTGTGCAAACACTTGATACAAATGGAGGTTGCAGAGTAAAAAGCCTTGTCATAGAAGCTTGTGATTGCAGAGCCCTGACCATCTGCCAGGAAGAGCATCATCATTCTCTGTTGCACTTCCAGCAGATGAAGTGAGTGTTCAGTCCCAGGCCACAGATTGCGCAGTGGCACTTAGTCCCAACACTTCACATGCCTTACTGAAGTCACACGTGTAAAATTTACACCCTGTGAAAAGACAGAAAGGATGGCCAGATGAGGTCATTTTGTATTCTTTATCTTAAAACTGAGCTTTACCTATTTAGTTCAATAATGAACATCCTAACCTGTGTTCAGGTAAAGCACACAGCTAGCTCCTGGTCGGAGGACTCTGGAGATGGAAGGATTTATATTTTCCTTTGAATTCTCAGTGGTTTCTGAGAGTTTTTGTTCAAAAGGTGTCTTAATTTGAACTAGCTTAAACTCAGCTTACAGGCTGGCTGATTGCTTGTGTGTGTTTCTCCCTCTTGTTTAAGTGCCCCAGCTCCCAGATATGCCTTGAATAGCACATGTTTTCTTAGGTGCCTGTGGGTGTTTGGACACTGTGATCAGATCATTGCCAAGATAGCAGTGCTGGTTAACAAATTTAACTCTCTGCTAAACCATCTCTTTCAATTCCTGAATGGCTTCCTAGATTTCTTCCTTTGTTCCCTCTTTACCATCGGTGGTTATTTGTTTTTTTTAAGGCAGGGACACTGCATGCAGCACTGCTATTTCTGCATTGTTTTGTAAAAACACCGCAACTGCAAAATAGGTAGAGGGAGTAACCTTGTCCATTCCAAATCAATTAGCATTTGATTTGTTGTGACATTAGAAATTGAGGTAATGGTGCCTGCTAAGTAATTAAAGTCCCGTTTATTCAGTGCCACCATTCTGTTTTTACAGAAGGAGAGACAAGATCCAGTTCTACATGTAGGTATATGAATGAACGTGGTGCAGACGAGATCACACCCCCTTCACAGACTGGGGAAGGAACAAACTGTGTTTAAACCTGTAGAGGCTGGCACTAACCTGCCAGTGAGAATTACAAGTAAAGCTCTCTTGTATCTGGCATATTGTACTGAAAGCAGTCTAATCTGCTTATGCAAGTTCCCTGCCAGTGTGCTAGGATTAAATCTGAGTTATTGTGGTACAGAAAACATTAATTTAATTGCTGTTGCAGTACAGCATGTTTTTTCCTGACACATGTCAATTAAAACTTTTAAGTGCTGCTCTATTGGTCATCTCATTTACAGTAATTGGAAGGTATAAAGCATGGTGCAAACATTGCAGTTAAGAAGTTAAACTCTCTCAACCTGGCTAGCACTAGATATTTAAAAATTTATGTAGAATATAGCTGTGTTTTAGGAGCATGCCAGTATGGGTATGCTTCCAAGAATAGCTACTAAGGATTAACTATTCATGCAGATGCTTTCATTCTTAAGCAATGTTGTTGAGTTTTCCCTTTCCTTACAGCACGTAATTGCAACATTCATGGGGAACCCTTTCATAATTTGAAGTAAGAAAATGCACATGAAGTGTCAGATGAAAAACTCAGGAGGCTAGAACTTCACAAGAGAAGCTTTGTAGTTTGTTGTATTGCTGAAGACCTCCCCCCTCCTCTTTTTTCCTCAAGTGAACTCAATTTAAAATTTTCTATTTTAAACTACCTCTTCCCTGTGTTGTGTCCCAGCCACTTTCTGGACTCTGAGGGATGACTTGAGTGGATGGTTTTGCCCCTGGGGTTGGCATGTTGTGTCCTCACTGCTCCCCATCCTTCGTGTTTGAGAACTGCTCCTCTCCAAGTTAATTACAGACTTGGAAATCAGATCACCATTTTGTTAGATATTCCTAGAGAAAAATCATTCACATACATATGATGTTGTGGAAGGAAATTAGAAGCAGAGTTGGGCAGTTGTGTTTGTGTGATACTGAAGATGTGCTGTGCTGAAGGTGGAGAGGGCAGATCCACATCTCCTGAGTTAGGAGGTGACTTGGACCCTTTCTGTGGCTGTACAGTGGCAGTGGCAGCAGTGCCAGCACACAGAACTAAACCCAGGGCTTGCAGGATGAACGGGTTCTGGAGAGGGAGGGCAGAGAAGTCTTGGGCTGGGAAGTGCTGTTATGGAAAGCCTGAACTGCAGATGGCTTGAAAAACACTTTTGTGGGGAGATGTGGATTTTAGATCCGGAGCTGGATGTGGCTTGGAGAAGCAACACTAAATTCTGCTGGTGGGTTACAGGCAGTCTGTCGTCATCAGAAATGTTCCTTTAACCCCTCTGTCTCTGCATTTACCTCAGGCATTTCTGTCTTCCTAGGCACTGCCAGGAACGGTCTTGGCTAAGTAATAACGATTGCCAACATTTTAAGAGGGCTCCTGTGTCAAATACTGTCAAAGCTAGAGAGGCAGAAGGAAAAGCAGAAATCTGTGGAAGCCTTCAAGGCTTTTACCGTGAGTCAGAAACTAGAAGGGACATCTATACAGTGCAGTGTAGTTAATCCAGCCTGAGTCCCAGCACTGTCCTGCAGAGGCAGCAGAGAGGAGAAACCTTTGCCCAGATAAAACCGTAATTAATGCAAGGATTTTGTTAACTTGTGAATTGAGTCAGATATGCTAGCTTCAGACAGAGGGACTTTTTTGAATTCAGAGGCAGGCAGTTAGTTGACATTCACCAAATGCAGAAACCTTATTTCTTGTTCTCTTAGGTGTGTTGGTGTGGGGAAAAAACTTCTGTGACAGAAAGAGACATCTGCTTAAATGTCTCCCATGTCACTGTCCTGGGCGTGCTCAGTTTTTCTGAGTACTTCTAAATGGTAGTCATAAAATGCTGTGGGGGTGCTAATTTTGGAAATTGGGTGCATCACCAAAATTATGTCATTGTGTATCTTAATAAACTGTTTTATTATTACATGATAATTACATGATCTTGCTCCTAGTATTCTAGTGAGCAGCCTTGTGACTCAGTGGATTTTTTTCCTCTTTTTTTCTCTGAGTTAGAAGGTCATTGTAACCTTTTGTAGGTAGTTTAAAGATGTGTACCTTCTGATTTTTAACCCATCAGTGGATGTCAGGCTGCTTGGATCCAATGCTTTAGCTGATAAACATATTTGGAAACTCTTAAGAATGAGTCATGTTAACTGGTATCACTCTCCCCAGTGCTATGCACCTCTTGCTCTTTCCTTCTTCCTTAGAGGCACAGTTAAGGCGTCCTGGGCTTTAATTATTGACTTGGCATCTCTGAAGAAGCAAAAGCAGAGCTGGGTCTCTAGATGGACTTCCAAAATGTAGCACATCTTTGTGTGAAATATCTTGATGAAAACTTAAATATGCTTAGATACTTGCTAGCCCCTTTCTTTTTCCTCTCTTCCCGTGCCTCAGTTTCTGTGCTCCTTTCCCTGCCACAGCACATGGGAATTGGGGTGGGAGTTGGGGTGGGAACCAGCTGCTATGTAAGCACGGGGTTGATGCCCAGAGTCCAGGCACATTCACATTCCTTTTGAGTACAGAACCTTGCTCTTTGACCTGTATGTGATTTTATTTATTTATCAATAAAATATTTAAGCAGTGGCACTGTTTCTTCAGGCAGCTCCCTGTGAAGCCCTTCATGCTGGGAGCAGAGATTGTCCCTATGTGTTAGATGTGGAAATAGATACAGAAAGCCGTGCATTAACACCTGGGCAGCACTCTGTGTATTAATAACACTTCCCTTGTGCCTGCCTGTGGAATGTGTTGTGAGGGTGCTGCTGTTTGGCTTCAGCCACACCATCCTCCTTGGGGCTCTCCAAATGTCTGGCAAGTGATAGCACTAAATCTTGCAGTGTAAATAAATACAACCCAGCTCTGTAGATAAGAGATCAGCACAGAGGTTAATTGGCATCCTGTGCTCATCTGACAACAGTCTCTGATACTCTTCTGCAGTGGCTGGAGCAGTTGCAAATGGCATCTCTCCCTGGCTAGAGACAGGAGTGATTGGGAATGTGGAGCACGGCGAGGAGGACGCTGTGCTGCAGCTCCCCGTGTGAGGACTGCCCTGGGGTCTGTCCCTCTCTGCCATGGCGTGATTCGTGCCGCCTCCAAAATGGGAAGTAGCCCGAGGCTGCTGCTGAGCTAACAGCTTCTGCTCCTTGTCAGGGCCAGCAGCGGTGACAGAGTGCTGTGTGGGTGGGTGCTGCTTAGGGGACTGGAAATAGCATCTCTGCTTGGCACTGTATTGAGCAAGCCCAGGTGGGGAGTTGGTGCTAGGTAAATGCTGGGCAGTAACTGCCTACAGAGTGCTAATCTGCCTGTGTAGGCAAATTCTGAGGCTTAAACTCAACATCTGTTCACTTCAAGCAAGAAAACAGATGTTTAATAGGTATTTCCACACTCTTTTATCTTGAAAGTGCAAATCAGTCCCAACTGTGAAAGTACTTTGCTGTCAGTGAGCTTTCTGCACGTCTTTCCTAAGACATGGAAAACGTCTTGATTTAATGTCTCCTGTAGATTACTTGAGTTTATATATGTATGTTATTAAGCTGTCATGGTTAAATGTATGCAAGCTGGTTTTTGAAAAGAATACAGTTCCTGTATGTTTTCAGGGTTCAAACAAGGAACGGGGAATAGTCAGAATACGTAAATAAATTCTATTTTGTCTTGAGATCATTTCTGAGATGTAGGCTTCTGTAATCTATCACTTTGGTTTTGAGTATAAGATGCTAGAGAAGCTCCTGTAATTCTCACTGACAGATTTTTCGTGCCTGGTGGGGACTGTACACAAGTGCTGAACAACCATGACCCAGGAGATGCCCTCACCCACCCCTTTCCCTGCTGTCTGAAAGTGCCCACTTTTTGAGAGAAGGAAGGCATCACCTGCCTTCTGCTGTGTGGGCTTGGGTTTTTTCTGTGTTTACTTCATGAAGGTGGTGGTTGTCACTGGTCTCATTAACTAATCAAACTGCTTTTTAATTCCTGCTTTCTGCAGTATTTTCAGTATTCTGCTGAGTTCGTTCAAGGGATGCTGGTAAATCTGTTGAGGCATGCAGTCTTCTAATTCCCCCCTCTCCTAGCCTGCCAGGATGAGCTCCTGAGCTCCAACAACATCCTTCTGCAGTAACTGCGTTGTGGAGGAGTGAGAAACCCCTTCCTTGCTGAGAGACTGTGGTCTTGAGAATTACACATTCCATAAATGGATATTAAAATAGCTATCCACTCAATAAGTGGATATTCCAATAGCTCAGTAATTATCTATAAAAGTATTACTTTTGCTAGCTTCATGATTTTATATGTAAAATGTGTTGCATTGACCATTCCTTTTGTGGGAAGAGGAAAGGGATAGTATAAATATGGTTTTTCAGTCAGCAGAAGAAAGGCTTAAATGATGATGCAGTAGAACTGGTAAGGGTGGTGGTGGGAAATACTTGTTTTCTGTAACTTCTCAAGGTTTGCAGAAGTGTGTTCTGTAAACTCACATTTGATTAGCTTTCATTCGCTTGTTTTGATAATCTGGTGCTGAAAGAGGCGTGTGGAGTTGTTGATACTTGTGTGTTTCTCACATGCTTGTTTCTTTACTGCCCCAGAAATCAGCTGATGTATTTAAATGACAAAAAGAAAAAGTGCTTCTGAACTTTCAGTATGTTCTGGCTTTCTTACAGGCTGGTCCAGGGACCATCATCATGGCTTCAGGAGTCCAGGATTTTAACAGAACAGAATCTGACAGACTGAATGAGATCAAAGGTCACCTGGAAATAGCCTTACTGGAAAAACACTTTTTACGTAAGTATGAAATGCTCTGTGGAGAGGAAGGGCTTAAGCCTTCTGAAATAATGTTTCTCTAAGTGTAGAAGTTGGCATCAGAATATTGAACTGATGTGCAGATAGCACGTGGGCTTATGCTTCTCTAAGAGGAACTTAAAAGCATTCCCAGGGTTTCTGGGTCACTTGGGTATTTTTTTTCCTCATACTCACTGTGTGACAGAAGCTGCTTAGTTGAAGTCTTGATGTTGACATCTGCAGGTTATCTTAGAACTAAGTCAACCCTAATGTGCCTGCAATAGGTGTTTTTCTTTCTAGTAGTAATTGCTAAGAAGCAATTTCTGAAGGGGAGACCAGTTCATTTTCTTGGCAGCTGTTTTAACACAAAATGCATCTTAAAACACGTCTCTTAACATTATATGAATTATTGGTAAGTGGTGTAAGAAATACAGAGGAGAATGTCTGTAGATTTCAAGTGTTAGTTGTTTGGGTTTATGTTTATATATATGTATGTATGTGTGTATAATGAGAAAAAGTCATTCATGGCTAGAGGCAGCTGGAAGATTCTGGGGATTTTATCTCAGCAGGTCTGAACTGTTGATTTTTAAGACAGGATAGTTAAAAACAGAAAAATGGAAAACAAACTAACTTGATAGAAGTAGAGATCTCTGTAATAAACCAATGAGAATTCTTGCTCAGTTGCTTCCCAACATGGCCATTTTAATCTTTTGGTTTTCAACTTCAGAGTATGAGGGTTGTTTTTATGCGTTCAAAGCTTGTCACATATTTTATAAGGGGTAGAAATAACAAGACTATAGATTCCATTCAATTTCTGGTCTATAAGGCAATGACAAGACTTACATTTTTATCTTCAGCATGCTCTCAAGGATTTGTCATTAATTTTCTGTGACTTGTTTTTCACTTGGCAATATTTCTTTGATATGTTTTCTGCTCCATGTGAATAAGAGGGAGGCCTGATAAAGGAGACTGGGCAGGAATTTATAACAAGCTGCTATCAACTTCCACTGATACCTGGAAGAGGTATCATGCTTGGAATGTCAAGCAAAAATTGGAAGATCTGTTTGACTTGCCTTGTTAGTTTCAGTGATTTACTTGATTCTTATTTAACTATTCAGTACAGAGTTACCATGTACTCCTTCCGTTCCCAAAGATACATTGCTTAAGCTCCTGTTATCCAATTGTTTTTTAGACTAGATGGGACACATGCGATTTTTGATGCAATCTAATGTGCACAGAAACAGTAGGACTTAGGAGAACTGATTTCTCATTTGAAGTAGGATGTGCTTTTTGATGTAAAAACATGATAGGGCTCCGAGGCACCTCCAGGGCTGGTGAATTCCTTCTCCTTCTTAGTATGTTTTTACAGTAACTAAATGGGGCACATAGGTTTGTGAATATTGGTAGTCTTCAGGTTCCTGCTGTAATTTGAAAACCTTCTGATCACCTGTTACCCCTTGTAGCTGAATCATTTTTCATTTGCGTAGAGCTTTGTAGTAAACTCCAAGGTGAAGGATAAAGAAGTTCACCCTTCTGTGTAAACTTTGAATGGATGGTTGGGGGTTCAGGCCAGTGGGGTGGTTCAGCTGGGTGGCTTGAGTCAGCTGGGGATGTCTCCAGCCCTCACCTCTTCACCAAAGCCTGACAATTGCTGTAACTGAAATTACAGAGTTGTCCTGACAAATTGGTTGTAACTCTGTATATAAGAACAAGAATAAGAATCATAAACTGGTTGAGAAATAAGTGAGATAAAGCTTATCCCTTATTTGGCCACATTCCATTCAAAATTTTGGGATTAAATAGGTCACCATGTTTATCAGTTGAAGTAAAGTAGGAGTTCAGCTTTCGGGTATGGCTCCTGCATTCTTATCTTTCCTTTTTCCTTCTCTTTGAGTTATTATTTTGGGCTTTTTTGATGCTAGAAATGCTTCACTATTGTTTTCTTCCCAAAAGTGAATTAATGGTGTGCAGAAAAACATTATTGAAACGTGCAGTTCGTTTTCTTCAGTTTGCCCTTGGAAGAAAGCCTGGTCATTATTTTTTTAAAATCCTATTGCTGCAGTAGGTGTTTTTTGGAAGGCTGGTTGCTCTGCAATATTTCCATACTATTTTTAACTATGGAATTCCTTAAGGACACCTTGCTATGATTGTGTTTTTGCATAAACTGCTTGCCACGTCCGCGTACTCCATTCCCTCCAGCTGGGCATGCAAAAATCAAAGCAATTGCTACTTAGTGAGGGAAATATCTAAAGTTTCAGGCATTTTGCATTTTAATGTGCTGAGGTTCTACTTGTTATCAGCTTGATTCTGACTTTTTGGTTTGTTGGGTTTTTTTTTGGCCTTTGCTATCCTTTTATTTGTATTGGTGTGTCATTAGCCAGAAGGTTTAAGGAGGAGAGATTTCCTCTCAGCTGTACATCATGTGTAATGTACACATACATTACACAGCTGCAAGTCCGTGTGGGTCTGTAATTGCAGGTGCCTGGCCAAAGTTTTTCTCTAAACTCCATTCAACCATTAGTAGGCACAAGCAATAGGTGCAGTTTGGCTGAGTAGTACATTCAGTGAAACACATCCCAAACTTGACTGTAGCCTCTACAAGCTGCAGGGGTAATCGGGAGCAAGTAGGTATGGAGACAAACTGTTGTCTGTAAGGGGAAAATATCTTCATCTGAGATGCCAGATGGATGTCTTCTTTAGCAAAGAGATGTGAAGATGGAGGGGAATTGCTTAGCATGTGCAGAGCTGTAAATGCAAATAAAACGTGTCTGGAAATGCAAGGGATTTAAGCTGTGGACTGAGGAGAGGATGAAGCAAGCGGGCAAAGGAATCTTGGATAATGTCTTAAGCAAGGGGGTGGGATCATCTGATTCTCCCAGCCAAAGGGGCTAAATTTGCTTTTCCTGTCTGTGTGGGAATGGTCTTAATCTCTTTGATCTAATGGCTCATTCTGAGCCTTATTATAGGAATGCTGAAAATGTGCCTGTTGGGTTTGTGGTATTGGTGTGGGTTCCTGCAGAAAAAGTCTTGGAAAAACAGCTGAATGAAAAGTGCAGAGAGCTTGGTCTGCTGGGTTTTCCAGTGCACGTGGATGGAAAAAGCTTTGTCTTGGACAATTCTGTGACAGTCAGAATTGTTTATTTCTAAAGAACTTTCTGTTATTATAACCTAGTTTTTAATGGAAGTGAACACTGCTTTGGGCTAGTTGAGGGCCCAAAGGGAAGGCAACTACTGGCCCAGAGTAGTTAGATTGATATGTTAAGGTTTGTAGTGGTTTTGGTGTTTCCATTTCAAAACCTAGTTGTATCTTAACAAAAAATAAAACTGTGCTTGCTGCTCTTGCATTTGAAAGACGAAACAACCCACAAAACATTCTTTCTGCTTTTGCACCATTTTTGTTTGAGGTAAACACCTTGCTTCCTGTTACTTCCTGTGCCTGCTTATAGAGGGCAGTTTTGGAGATACCAGCACCCTGGTCCTGGTGCCACAAGGTGCTTTGTAAGCACACATGCATCCTGTGGTTTACACGAAGTGTTAGCTAATTCTCATTCAAGGGTGTTCAAGCCTTTTGCAATGCGGAATTTAGCAGCTCAGGGAAGAGGAGTCAGTAGCAGCAGCTGAGAGTGAACAAACCAGGTGACTGTAGAGACGAGGGTTAGTCATGAAGGGGTAAATCATCCACATGAGGATGAGGAGTACTGGAAGGAAATAAAATCCTCTCTCACAAGGGTTTTTGCATTCCACTCCATACAACAGGAGTCTTTAAGATCTTACCAAACCGGCGGTTTCAGTCATGATGTTTATACCACATGACAAAAGAAGTTGGGATTATGCTGCTTTCTCATTGAAATTTCTGCTCCGGCACACTGTTCATCCTCATGTGCCTTTTTGAACCATTTATGTGACTAACTCCACGGTATTTTCTCTGGCTCCCACATTCTGGTATAAACAACCTGATGATTTTTTGTAAGAACAACCTAGCAGAATGCTGACCTCATGGAAGTAGAGCTCTAGAAAACCATACATGATTCTCAGGCAGAACTGGAATGTTAGAAAGTGTTAAACCTCAGAGGCCAAGTGTGTGCTGGTGATAGTGACCAGCAAAAGACCTATGCTGAGAAGTCCAGTTCTGTACAGAACTGCTAATACCTCCTCAAACAGTCCCAGTAACTGTATGCAACAAATTGACAGTGAAGCTGTGCCAGAGTCCAGTTACCAACTGTGTGAGAATACCTTTGGTGTAATTTCTTCTGATGTGAGGGTCACACCAGCTGCAGTAGCAGAGCTGGAGAAGAGCAGAAGAATAGATTCACTGCATTGGTTTTGCTGTTTTCTTACTGACCTAGTAGCCTGTAATCTGAACCTTAAGTTCTGAAATCTTGAAGCAGCATCTAGAGCTGATTTGAGCTGATTTACATAGCAGGTGAAGACCCTGGCAAGAGAGTAAGCAACTGCTGTGTTTATCTGAGAGACCCTAATACCAGCTGTGGGCCATAATAGCCGTTCCTTTCTACATGGTCAACCCTTGGCTAAGGGATCCTGAAGCTGCACCATGGGCTCTAAAATAAAGTGTGCTGATGCTGGTGAGCGCTGAGGGTGCTGTGGCACTGGAGCTTACCCTGAGTTTCTCACATCCTTTACTCCTTGCTCTAATCTTCCTGTCTTTCAGTTTAAAATCCTGGACTCCCAGGCACTAAAAAGGTGTCCCTGGAAGATTTACCTGTCTCTTTGGAGATTGTAGAGTTCCTCTGATGAGGACTGGTTTGCCTATGGTGACTGGTGGGAAATCTTAAATGTTTATCCTGGGCACCCACAGATGACGCACTAAAAATATATGAGTCCAGGCTTTGCTACAGAGCTGTCTCTTTGCCAGAGCTGCTCTCATTTGTTTATTAATGAATTTCATGGTTTTTCTAGGTCTGGCTTCTGACTAGGAGACTTCTCAAAAACTACAGAAAATTTCTTAAGAGGTGTAGGAAAGCTTTTGCTTATACCCAGAGATACTTACATTATATGCTGCGTATATTGAGTTCATTTCTAGCCTTCCTGGGCAAAAAAAACCCCAACCCTCCAAAACTCTGGCTTCATTTTCTTGGAAACCTTGGAGGAGGCAGTCATCAGCAGTGTAGAGCACTTGTTTGGGGTTTAAGATGCCTGAATACAGACTGATGAGCCTTCAGATCTCCATTTCTCATCTTCAAGGACTCTGCTCTGACAGCTGTAGGAGATAAGTTGGGCTTTTGCTCGCTCTCAGCTTGGCTTCCAAGAGCATGAGGTTCCTGAGACCAGGGGAGAGGGAAAGGGTGTGACTCCATCTCAGTATAGAAGCAGGCTGGAGTCCTGGGCTGATCCTTGGTCTGAGCCTGGCTTGTGCAGTCTGCCCTCATCATTGGATGAAGCATGTACTTGATGATGTAGGGGATGATGCCCGAATGCTGGAGGATCTCATATTGTCACACCACCTTTTCATGGGACTGATGAACCAAAATGCAGCACAGTGCTCAGAGGGATGTATTGTTTGAGCTCCTCCGGAGCCTTGAACAGATACCACCTACACAGTGTGTTATGTACGTGGGCTGTGCTCGTTCCTGCCTTTTTTGTGTGCCCAGCTTGCCTTCATGAATTGCAGAGAGGCTGTGAAAACCCAGGCAGGGCAATGGTCAGCACTGGTGTGCCTCTCCCTTTTGTGTAACTGGGATGGAGATTTTGGGAGCCCCATGTGGAACCTGCATTTCCTTGCTCAGCTTAGTAACACAAAAGCCTTGGAAGAGCCTGCTGCTATTCCTAAGCCAGACGTTATTTCAACATTTATAGACTGTTTCACTTCTGCCAAAACCAGAGAGTGAAAACCATTCCTGCAATAATGACAACATTTTTGCAGCTCTGTTTATTTTAGGTGGGTTTTGCAACACTTCTGGCATTTTTATTCTCTGAAATGTCTGAAAATTCATAGAGCAGCAGTATTTTTCATGACTTTTAAGCTGACCTTTTAAGTGTATCTAGCAATAGCAAACTTTCCACTTGATGTTTTGAGAAGGGGATCTGTCTCAGTAAGCTATATTTTCAGGAAGTGTAATTTAAAATCCTTCCATAAGGAAGGGGAAATGATCCAGCTCTGTGTCTATTACAACATGATAATGCTCCACTGAAAACACTAAAGGTAAATGTAAAGTTACTAAATGGTAGTTAGGATAACTCTTTTGTATAAGCCTTAGTAATGGCATCTTAGTTCTTTCTAATCTCACCCACTCCAAGTAGGACATCGCAGGAGTGGGGAGAGAGGAGACTGGAACAGTTTGCACAGAGGAAGAAGACTTTGTCAAATATGGTGCGTTTTGTAAATCAGTCTTCCTCGTCACATGAAAGAGAAATATGAAACTCTTGCTGTTCAGGTGAGGAGAATAGTACCAGGGAATAGTAGCTGACTGAGAGAGGATGGTGGTTCAGCCTCTGCCTTCCCTCCACTGTCTCTGGATCAGAGTTGGCGTATTTCCTATCAGCAGAGCAGGAGCCCACGCTGCTCCTCGCCCTGTAGGCGTATGCAAAGAGACTCAAAAACTGGTCCTCTAAAGCTCTGCTTAGTGTAAGTACTGGAGCAGGAGCTCTGTCTTTGAAAGAGCAAAGAGAGGCACAAAAGAATGATGGAAGCAAGACAAAGTAAAAAGCGATTGTTTAACTGCCAAACCTGTGTTAAAGTTTTTAAAGGGAAATTGGCATGACTGGTTCTGAATATGACAGGTCACGTCTTTGTTTTGGTGTGTGCAGACTTAGCTGGAGCAAGGTGGTATTGAAAAGGGTTTATATTTATCTGTTTCACATCTCTGCTCTACCAAAATGCCCATATAAAACAGGGCAGAGAGAGGAAAAGGATGTGCATTCAATAAAGACACTTAATCCTTAATGATTCTGTCTGCCTTTTGCCTTTTTATGACACCAGTATTCCTATTAGAAAATCTTTTTTGCTATGCTTTCTGTATGAATGATTCATGCAAACAAGAAGCCTGACCACAAGGGAAAGCCATTAAATTGACAAATCAAGGTGTTCACAAATTCAAAAGAGGGAAAAAAGAAAAAAAGGAATAATTCTTCCAGATTCTTCCAGACCACTTGTTGTCCAGCTCTGGAAGAGCTGTGGAGAACAAGAGTGCTGGTATCCATTTTGACAAAAGACATTTTTAGGTTCTTCCTTTGTAAAATCCCAAGAATAATCCTCCTAAGCAGTGAGCTTTGGGATTCCCAAGTGAAGTGTGGAAGCCCAAGCATGAAAGATGACATGAATTTAAGGGGTGAGTTAAAGAAGAAAGGACAATTAATAAAGTGGAGCTGCAAGAGTGGTGGCTTAAATAAGCACTTTGCCAAGTATCAGGCATGCAAAGAAGTAGAAAATCTCACAATGTCTGGGATCAAAGGGTAGTGTTTTATCTGAAATCTTTCGGGTAGATTTGTGATAAGTTCTTTGGCAATCTCCATGGTTCTCAAGTCACTGATGGAAAAAACGTATGCCCTGGAGAAGGAGAATCGTGGATTAGAAGAAGAACAGGTAACAAATAGTGCACAATTAAGCTGTATGTAGTTATAGCTGTGAGCTGTGAATGTGTCTTCAGAGGAGTATGTAAATTGCAGAGTAACTGTAAGCAGGAAAAAAACAGTTTAGGGAATTCCACTGCAGGTCCTTCCTCCATCACTGCTTGTTGGTCAGACAGTGTTCTTTGTTTGTCTTTGCTTTATCACAAGTGATGGAGCCTTTCCGTGTCTTTCACGGCGCTGCCATTTGCTGCTGGTTTTTAAAGTGAAGACTAAAAGCTCTTCAGTGTCTATGATGATAAAAATTGATCAGTTTTCAGACTCCTGGCATTTTGCTAGTAGTGTCATATAGTCGGTTTACTTGGGACAAAGTTAACATATTAGCTTTCTGTAGGAATTGGGAGTCTGGTGAGGGTGGAAGCTGTCTGCACTGGAGACAACTCCCGGTGTCTGGCTCCCATCAGCACCACTGGTGAGATCCAGATTGAAAGTGTGTGGTTGGGATTTAATGTGTTTAGTAACAATTAAATAACACACTTGAACTCCAGTAATGTTCAAAGGGTTGTAGGGAGATTTACCATGATGGACATAGATGTGGAAGGGTTATTTTTGTCCTGTTAAGTACTGGTGTTTCCCCATGTAGATATGACAGGGTGCACTCATGCTTTTTGCCATTTCTAGTTTTTAACTCAGTTTCCTTAGATTTAACACTAAACTGAATTGGTAGCTAGAAACAGCGATTGGCAGTCTCTGGCTCTGCTCTGAAAGAAGTTTTTGGTCACTTTGTTCCAGAGGGGGATTTTGCAACATACCTGTATGTCTAGGAAGAAATGGTGTTATGTAAAACAGCTACAAAGAGGCTCCTTAATCCACCTTCAATCCTGGGATCAAGGGAAACATCCGCTTTACTGCACATGCAGTGTTGGATTAGAAATCCAACCTTCTGCCACGCCTTCCTAGCCTGATGTATCATCCTCCTTTTCTAAACACTACTCACATTCTGTTCAGTCACACCAGAACTATATACTTCAGTATTTAAGTGCTTTTTATCAGAACATTTCTTACAGGCAAGTATTCTGAGGAAAAGTGAAATTTTTCATTTGCTCTGGTGGCTGATGCTGTAAAATGATGCAACACAATGCTGGGTGCTTGTCTTTTAGCAGTTACATGGTATCAGCTAAGCTTTTTGAAATGTTAAATCTTTAAATTTGAATTGTCAAATCCTTGGAGTTCAGGTGCAACAGTTCCATTACACCTCATGGAGGATAAAATGCCATAGAAGAACTGAAATGGATAAGGTTTTTTTGGTAACCTGTGAGATGCTTCGCTGATGATGGTCTTTACTATGGGGTCAACTCTCCTAGGGTTTACAGTGCAATAAGAAGTGTAACAATTATTGTCATTGAAACACCATTGTTGCCTTGTCTTACTGACTTTTATAGCTCATTTTAAAAGAGCAATAGCATCCAGATATTGTCCTGCTTTTCTGCACAAGTTGACTTTGCCAGAGAGCTTTTAAAGCATTTGTTCAGGTTCACACCTGCCGTCACAACCTGAAGGGTTACCCAGTGTGTAGGTATTTAGAGGTCGTGACTGAGTTCTTAGGCTTCTGTAAGACTCAGGAGCATGGAGGCTTTTTACTCTAAATTCTCTACTTTATTACATATTGCCACAAAAATCACTGCTAGCAACTATATCCATGATTTATAACCCAAATATATATATATATATATATATATATAAATATATATTGAGCTGTTATAAATTCTTGAGAGCAATCAGCAGTATGGCAGCAACCAAGTAGGTGTATACTGTTACAGGCTACGACAGACTTCTCACTAATGAAGCAAACTTTCCAGTAAAACCACAGAAAATGTAATTTTGATGGATTATTTGTATGTACATATGCAAATGTTTACATTAATACCAGTATCAAGTTTATTGGACAGATGTCAGAATGGGCCAAACCATCCCAGATGTGGGAGGACAAACCGAACTGTCCTGGGTGAGGGTCCAAGATCTCTCAGGAAGTTTGGGTAAAGAGTTCACCCTGTTTAGGAAAGGAGAAGTGTGTGCAGCATGGGAAGTTCTTGGAGAGAGAAGTTTTGTTTTGGATAAAAATTAACTCATATCAGAGAGAAATAAGAAGGTGTAGGACACTGCCACTTCAGCAGCCAATAGATGCTGTAATTTCTGTTTTTCACCTAGAATAGCCAACAGATGTTGTTTTCTGTTCTCTCAGGCCAATTATTATTTTTCTAGACTGTTTTCTTTTTCTTGCAGATATAACAGCCAATGGCAGTTACCAAGTCTTACTCTCTCAGGATGTTTTCCCTGTTTTCAGACTACTTTTCACCTTTTCAGATGATAAGTGGCTGTTGTGGTTCCTTGTTTTTGTGCTTATCAACGGTATCTCAGGGTGTCTCAGGTTTCCAGGTACCTGGCTGTTCGTTTCAGAGAGGCCAGCTGCACTTCTCAACAATGCTTCTGGTTCCCAGGCCTAGTTCCCAGGGTTGCCAGCATTTTCTCTGTCAGTATTTCAGCAGACACTTTCTTCTTTTAGTAATTTCCCTCCTCTAACCAGGTCCCCTTTGTGGCTGCTCACTTCACCTAAATGTCCAGCTAAGACATGCACTGAGCCTCTAGCAATATTTTAATGTTTCTTGCCCCGGAGAAGATAGTGAGCTGTGATGGATATGCCTGGGAAGTAAATTATGGAAGCTGATTAATCTGGAAGCTGAAGCTTGACCTTTTATGTTTTACCCTTTTGTGTGTGTGCAGAGTGGGGAGGATGTTTGAATTTTGACTGAAGATGAAATCCAAGGAGAGCTCCATTCTCATCATCAAGGAGGGTACTCATCTGTAAAACTCAGTAGATAGATACCATGGTGAAATGTTCTTATGGATTCTTCTCAGGGGTCCGTGACCTCTGCTCTTTGTAGCCAACTTCACTCATTCTGCAGGAGGACTCTTCAGGGATAGAGAAATTTGCTTTAAAAGTGCAGTTCAGTTTGGCCAAATGGTAGATTATTTCAGGGGAGAGAGCAAGGAAGAACTTCCCCCCCTTCCCCTTTCTGTGGCTACTGTTGCTTAGCAGACCTAAGAGTATTTAACTAACTGAACACGAAGGTTTTACAGTGCCAGACCACACTGCTGCCAAAGTAGCAACAAATACTGCTTTAAGGACTTAGTGGGGTGGATTTGAATTACAGTCATGTATGGGAAAGTTAGGAAATGCTCTGAAATGTGAAGCTATGACAGTCCTGAAGGATTGGATGGTGGGGGTTTTTTTTGTTTGTTTTATAGGAGTTCTGCCTCATTCACTGTGCACTCTTTAACTCTGCCTCTTTCCATAAAGAATATTTGGCACTGCTTGTCCTCTTAGTGGTCAAATTTCTGGAGTTTTTGTTTTGGTTTTATTAGTACAAGATGTAGCACAGTCAGAACAACTGGAATTACAGAAGCTGGAAGATCTGACTTTCAAGGACATTGAGGTTAATTTATAATGTGTGTGGTTTTCTTATGTACACAAAATGCATAGTCACTTCCTCTTTAATAAAACAAAAAATGCGTAATGAAGAATTTTTTCCCTTTAATGGTCTTGAGAAGATAACATCTCTATCAAGCTTTGGAACTTTCTGTGATATCTTCATGATATTGCCCAAGTTCCAGTGCATTTGAAGTGCAACAGATGTTTCCCCTCAGCTGTGTGCAGGCTCTTGTTCTGGAACACGGCAAACCCTTGAAAGCAGGGTGAACTAATTATAAATGTAGTTTTCTTGTTGGATTTAAAATTCCTTGTGGATACATAGTTAGGAACAGCTCCATGTATAAGTCTGCCCTTATATCCATATCTTTCCGTTTATTTACAGGAGAGACAGTACCTGCTGCAACAGTGACATTTCCCTACCCTACCCTTGGGGATTCTCAGTGTTAGTTGCTGGAGGATAACATGGTTTCTGTGCTCCAGTTCTTCTTCCCAGGGTCAATAACCATCTGTCAGTGGAGAGATGGGTAACAGCACTACTTCCTCTTTGGTGGAGTTCAATCTATAGCCTCATGGTGGAAGCCATCCTCTTGATTCATGTATCTTCTTCCTATCTCGCCTGATTCTGTACTCTAAAGCTCTTACTGCTCAGATGGTACAGACAATCTCCCACCAGCAGATGAGGTGATTTGACACTCTGCCCAGGGGCCTCCTGCAGGGCACAGAGAGGGTATCAGTTCCTCTGGACATTCACACTACGGCTTCAGACCTTCTCAAGAAGCATACAGGATGGCCAGGGAATCAGACGCAGCCAGCATGGGTTTAGGAGGGGTAGATCGTGTTTGACCAACCTGATCTCTTTTTATGACCAGGTGACCCGCCTGGTGGATGTGGGAAAGGCTGTGGATGTTGTCTGTTTGGACTTCAGCAAGGCCTTTGACACTGTCTCCCACAGTAAGCTCCTAGAAGAGCTGGCAGCCCACGGCTTGGACAGGAGCGCTCTCTGCTGGGTTAAGAACTGGCTGGATGGCTGGGCCCAGAGCGTGGTGGTGAACAGGGCTGCATCCAGCCGGCAGCCAGTCACTGGTGGTGTCCCTCAGGGGTCTGTGCTGGGGCCAGTTCTGTTCAATACTTTTATTGATGACATGGATGAGGGTATTGAGTCTCCTGTTAGTAAATTTGCAGATGACACTAAGCTGGGAGCGTGTGTCGATCTCTTGGAAGGTAGGAGAGCTCTGCAAAGAGATCTGGAACGTTTGGATGGATGGGCAGAGTCCAATAAGATGAAGTTTAACAAGTCCAAGTGCCGAGTCCTGCATTTTGGCCACAATAACCCCCTGCAACGCTGTAGGCTGGGGACAGTGTGGCTGGACAGTGGCCAGGCAGAAAGGGACCTGGGGGTACTGGTCGACAGCCGACTGAACATGAGCCAGCAGTGTGTCCTGGTGGCCAAGAAGGCCAACGGCATCCTGGCCTGTATCAGGAATAGTGTGGCCAGCAGGACCAAGGAAGTCATTCTTCCCCTGTACTCGGCACTGGTGAGGCCACACCTTGAGTGCTGTGTCGAGTTCTGGGCCCCTCAGTTCAGGAAGGACACTGAGATGCTTGAACGCATCCAGAGGAGGGCAACAAGGCTGGCGAGGGGCTTGGAACACAAGCCCTATGAGGAACGACTGAGGGAGCTGGGATTGTTTAGCCTGGAGAAAAGAAGGCTCAGAGATGACCTTATCACTCTCTACAACTACCTGAAAGGTGGTTGTAGTCAGGAGGGGATTGGTCTCTTTTTCCAGGCAACAGCTGACAGAACGAGAGGACACAGTCTTAAGCTGCGCCAAGTGAAATTTAGGTTGGATGTTAGGAAAAAGTTTTTTACTGAAAGAGTGATAAAGTACTGGAATCGTCTGCCTGGGGTGGTGGTGAAGTCCCTGGATGTGTTTAAGAAAAGGTTGGATGTGGCACTCAGTGCCATGGTTTAGTTGAGGTGGTGTTAGGGCATGGGTTGGACTTGGTGATCTTGAAGGTCTCTTCCAAACTGGTGATTCTGTGGTTCTCTGGTAATGATTTGAGTCAGAGAGGCTCAGATACCAAAATTCTCTGATTATCAAAGATTTAGAAGGCGGTTTGTGAAAAGCAACAAAAGCTTGTGTAACAACCCTCTGGAGGGTACAACATAGTATACCAATCTCGTAAAACAGTCTGAGCCCCTGTGTCTGTGATGATAGTGTAATTAGCAAATATTTTCTGTTCTGGTTTGTTGTAAACTTGAAATATACCTCCTGTTCTGCTATTGATTGTTGTGATTGAGCTTAAAAACCAGCCCAGAGAACAAAATGTAGAGTAAATTTTGGTTTAAAAAGAAAAAAAGAAAAAAAAAATAAAGAGATTCCCAATCTTATTTTTGCCATGTCTCATGTATGCCTCTCCAGGAAAAATTGTCAGTAATAGAGACCCCATTTTAGCTCTTGAGTAAAATAAGGTCATGAGCAAGGACACTGCCAGTGACAAAAAACCAAGGCTAATTAGCCACAAAAAAGCCTTATGCATAGTTAATACTAATTTCTTGTGAAACATGGAAAAATGTAATGTTGTCAGAGTGTGTATGTATTTGTATAAGTAAATATGTGGGTATATTTATATATATAATTATTACATGGAAGTTAGTAGGGCACACTATAACCTTGGAAAAGTGTAAAAATTTTAACTTAGTTTCTTGTTTCACAACCCCTTCTTAAAATTGTAAGGTGCTGAGGCTCATAGAGGGACCATCTGACTTTGTGCCAGAAATTGGTGGGCATGGGTTTATATGGCACCATATAACTGCTTGTGAGTTCATGGTGTTTTCCTACCCATAGACATGAAGGAAGAAAACAGATACTTTGTTGTTGTTGTTATGACCACTGGATTTAGCAATAGACAGCCTTTCTTGCTGATTATTTCTTTGGGGAATGACGAGTATGTTGTGTTTAAATAAAGATAGCTTGTACCAAGGGCTTATTTTGCATCTTGAAAACTTTAGAGTTGTTTTCCTCCTTGCTTAACAGTTGTAATGAAACATGATGTACTTGATACAGCTGTGTGCTTTTTATGAAGTCCGTCCAGCTCTTGAATACTTGTTTTTTTCTGGTGAAAATATTTGGTATAGCATGGATAAAAAATTCCCTACACCTAATCTGTCATAATTAGATTTTAAATTTCATGTAGAAATACTTCAGGGTAACTAAATCTTTTCTTCTGCTTTAATTAACAGAGGAGGAGCTCAGGAAGCTGAGAGAAGAAACAAATGCTGAAACGTTAAGGCAGGAGCTAGAAAAGGAACGACAGAGGAGATTAGAACTAGAACAAAGAGTCAATGAAGTACTTAAAACAAGGTAAGAGAAATATCTTCACTGTAAAGCCAAGAGCCACTTGAGATCTCTGACTGTCTCTGAGAAGTGCTGGTGAAAGCATATGTTTCCAGCCTAGGTGCTCTTAAAATAAATTAGTAGTTCACAGAGAGAGCAGCTGTCTGTGTTTTCCTGTAAAACTACATCATTAACATCCATGTACGTGTGAGTTATTTGGCCATACATACTGCTGTAGCTACAGAAGTGCCATGACACTTTCTAGTTGAGATATTCTTCATTTCACCTCTTGTGATGCCCTCCCTCTGGGATCTTGCCTGCCTGGAGCTACTGAGTGCCAGAGCCTTCACCATGCCATTTCATATGCTTTGCCTTTTCAAAACCTGTGTCTTCTCCAGACTGCCCAATCCTTGTTACTCCTGGTCTAGCAGCAGCAAGGACATCCCAGTGCCACAGCAAGGCTCTAAAAGCGTGGGAGTAAGTGGAGTTTGAGCCTTCCTTACCACTGCAGTGACGAATGGAAACACCTCCCCATGCCCCTAGGTCCTTTCAGCCTTGAGGACATCCATCTTGATGATGCAGAGCATCACATTTGGTGTTGTTTCTCCTAACTCTGCTTAGATGCATGGACCTTAAGGCCATAGCAGTTGCTTGGTGGCCTGGTTGGTCTAGACCACTTGTGTATGTAGCTGCCTGTGTTGTCTTCCCTGGCAATAGCTGAGGTTACTCGGCTGAGCAGCAGGACCTGTGGCTCACCACCAAGTGCTGTCATCGGGAGATAGTGCAGGCTGAGTTGGTGACCACATGCTAAGCACTGCCAGTTACTTAGAGGTGACAAGCAGGAGCAAACAGGCAAAATGTTTTGCTTGGATATGTGGTTTTCCAATGCCATGCAAACTCTTCCCAGCCTCCTGCTTCCTTCTGTACTCAAGTGTAGAAATACCTTTCTGCTCAGGCCAGCAGTCCATGTCTGCTGGTAGCAATGGAAGTAGGAGTTATTTATAGGAAACATGTGAGCCTAGTTGCTTTCTGTTGTCTATCTGCCTCCTGCTCCTATGGAATCATAGAATTATTTCTTTTAGAAAAGACCTTTAAGATGATGAAGTCCAACCATTAACCCAGCACTGCCAAGTCCACCACTAAACCGTGCAGTCAAGGGCCACATCTACATGTCTCTTAAATACCTCCAGGGATGGTGACTCAACCACTTCCCTTGGTAGCCTGTTCCAGTGCTTGAGAACCCTTTTGGTGAAGGAATTTTTCCTGGTACCAAATCTAAAACTCCCCGATGCAACTTGTTTGAGTGGACAGCTGAAGAGGACCCGTTGCATGCTGAGAGTATCTGTTAGCTCAGTAACAGCGGTACAAAGCAGTGAGCTTTGTTTCCTGCTGCTGGTAGATGAAACTGATGCTTAAGGAGAGGACACTTTCTCATCTGTGACTTGCTGCCTTGAGGAAGTTGCTTGAGATGCAAATTCCACATGCTTGTCTTTAGCGCTGTTTGGCTTTGTCCCGAGGGCAGCTATGCCTGGGCTCCAGGTCATGCACAGAGAAGGGGGAAAGAGATCCCCTCATTGCTGGGGGTCCTGGAGGAGGATGAGGAGCCATCTTCTTCTGCAGGAAGGTACTCATCATCCTTCTCTGTTTCAGAATAATAAGGCTGACTCAGAGTCTGATCTGGCCCACTGCAGCTTATGAGTACAGGTTTTACTGAGAAAAGAGATGGAATGTCTTTGTTTATCAGTGTTTGTGTCAACATCTCTGCCTTGTTGGATTGTGGGAAACTCTGCAAATCTCTAGCAGGAGTGACATTGCTAAATTAAGGTAGGATGACATAGCTCCCTGGGTGTTGTATTCACATTTAGATACCCTAAGAATTACACTAGTCCTGTCAGCTTGGGTATTGCACTTGGGGATTACATTCAGCCAATTATCCTCTCTACCCAAGTGTTTCTCTAACTAGTCTTACTACGATTTCAACCCTTTTGTGACAGGCAGGATATGTAAGGTGACAACAAAATAAGACTTTGAAAATTTTTCAGTTTCTACCCAGGAGGACAAAAATTTGGTTGTCCATGATTTTGTCCTTAACTTGTGCTTCATTGTGTGAAATTCTTCACTGCTTACTATATTTTGCACTTCACTGTGGACATTTAAAAATACTTTTATTAGGACTATAGGTGAAATGTGGGCTTACATAGTCAAATATGTAATAGGCCAAATTTATGCCTGATGGAAATTTAATTTTATTAAGCAAATTAACTGCAGAAAGTTCTATCTGTTTATGTCAAATTCACCCTGCTTCTAAGGTAATTGTTTGCACAATTTTAAAATAGATTTTCTTATGTCCCCTGATTGGGGAGGGAGCAGCTTTGGTACTTAGTCGAAGGCTGGAGTTCGCATGTACTGTTCTTTTTGTTTGCAGAAGTGAACTGCTAATGAAAACCAAACCGTGCTGTGGTATAAGAAAGAAATTATTTTAAAAGTTGCAGTATTCAAAAGTATTTGTGAGGCAGATCAATACATGTAGCAATATAAAACGTGATGCACAATGTTTGGCAAGGGGAAAACAAGTTCACAGTCTAGACTGATTTTTTTTTTCCCCTGGTGAAGATCATGGGCTTCCTTTGTTAAGGTCACAGTTGTGCGCAGGGAAAAGGGTGGAGTGGAAGAAGAGGATTATTGGTGTTTTTGTTTGTCGTGGTGTTCATTGTTTGTGTATCTGAGTATTCAGAAATCTAGTGGCCTCAGTTGAAGTTTTCCACAGTTCAGAACATCCCAGCATTTGGTACAGCAGCTGAAGCTTGTGACATTTTGCTAGTGGAATGATGCATAAATAATCTGGAATAATTTGTGTGAGCTGTTGCTGCCACATTTTGCAAATTATGAGCTACAATCACACAGAGAAAAAATAACAAAAAGTTTTGCAACACTTACCAGCAGCCTGTGACTTACGCAGCAAACCTTGTTATTAATATCATTGTGAACTATTTTTACAAGGACCAAATAGACAATGCTTCTGCGTAAGTCACTATTCCTTCATTGTGGATGAGAATAGCAAGGGCTTCTGAAATGTTTGATGTATTTTAACAGGAAGGAGATGGAAAACATGAAAATTATTTAACTTGGTTTTTTAACAGCTCTTCAGGGTAAGAAGCCATGCATACTTGAAAGATACATCTTTAAACTAGGCTAAGAAAATATCTGCTTATTTTAGCATGTGTGAGGTTGGAATGTGCTTTTGATGGAAGTGCACGCACATTCAGGTTGCTTTGAGCAGTAGGAAAGGTGTTAACAGCCTTGAATGTCTTCTGGTGATGGGTCACTTGTGAACTTGGAGTTAGCCTGTGGGAAAATTGCTTTGAATGTCTGAGAACATCCTGGCAGTGACTGCACCTGTTGTGTGCAGCAACTCCGGTCTGCATCCCATTTTTTGGGGGAGTCTGTTGATTCACACACATCTCAACTTGCAGCTGTATTCAGGGCCTAATATGCACAAACTAAAAATGTTTATTTAAGGGAAATGGCCTTCAGTGTCAAGGCTCCCTTAACTTTTGTGTTATACTTGCAATCAAAAAAATAAGACTTTGGTGCTGTTACGTGGGGCAGCACTGAATGGACACTGCATCGGAGCGTGCTAGTTGCTTTTGCGTGGTACACATGTCCTGGTCATGAGCAGCTCTAATATTCATTAATATCGATGCTTCCCTGACCTCAGTATATTAAAAAAAAAAGAGAGAGAGAAACAAAAAAAGGCAGTTTGTGTTTGTCTCCTCCACTGTCTGAGATTGCTCTTATCTGTTTCAAACAGCCTGTGCTTTAAATGGCTGCAATCTCTAGTTGCATAAAGATGACCTAGCTTCATATTTGGGGGTGTGTTGGTGTTACCAGTTACACCCTTCTTCTGGGTGGAAAGTGTGGTCCAAGAGGAATTAATGCAGCTTGCTTTCTTAGGTTCAGGCTGCGGTTAGGAAGCCCACATAGGAACACAGTGTTGTTCTGGGACTATTTATATTTTTCAGCCTTTTAAATCATCTCTGTCATCATGAGTGGTTCAGAAACTGTTGGAAAGGTAATTTCTCCCCTCTGTCAGTGGTCTTGATGAACTGGATGGTTCAACATGACCTGGTTTTGGAATTGAACTTCCCAGTAGGTGTGCAAGCCCAAACAATGAATTCTGAGCTTCCTGGCCTGGATCTGTCTGAAGTGGCTAATTATAACCTGATTCACAGGTGCAGTAATGAGCTGTCATTAACCTGATGATTCGTAAAGGTCAGATTCTTCATGGGGAAGGAGTAACAGGCAGATGGCAAGTAAGACATTGCCAAAAAAATGAAACAAAAGCAGCAAGAAGGGCCAAAGCCAACTGTCATGTGCTCCTGATGGAGCCCAGTAAGGCGCCTATGCAGAACTACTTCTTGATGAGGTTTTCTTGATTTTTTGCCCAAGAAACATGGGGAGTAATGGTGCTGTGCTGCTTCTGAAAGTACATCTCAGCATGCCAGAGGAAGACCCAGCCTGAAGACTCTGACAGCTGACAGTGGTGGGATCTCGTCTTGGCTCTGTCACAGGAGTTCTGGTGTGACACCACCCCAGTCAGTGCCTCCACACAGCTGGAATGGGTTGAGTAACTGGCTCCTGCCTGCTTGTGAATGACAAGCCTCCTTTCCACCTAAACGTCTTCAGCTTCAATGAAACACAGTTCCAGTGACAGATTTCAGATGAAAATATCCAGCTATATGTTGTAACCATCTGATGTGCTGATAGAGGAAAACAAGACACCACTGTATAATAGTTGGTGCAAATTTGATCATGTTTATTGCTGTCTGTCTTTTGAGAGCTGGAAATGGAGGAGATGCAAGGGTGTGGGAGAAGAAGCAAAGATAGGAGGAGTTTTTAGGTGAGGAACCTGTGGCTTATATAGAAACTGGGGGAAAATGGCACAGGAATCAAAGTTAAAGTTTAGCTAAAGAAAATAAACTGGTGACATTTCAGGTGGCTTTTGAAAAGAAGAGTTGCTGCAAATACAGAAGCCATGGGGAAGAGTCCTGACAAGTCATGAAAGCAACTGTCTTTGAAAGCAGAACCATTGAATTCACTCATCCACACCAATAAACGTTGAGTTGTAATTCATAAATCAGTAAATTACTTCTAAATGTTCTTTTTAGAAATGAACAAGGGTGTGGAAAGCTCATAAAGGATGGGGAATGCTTAGGAAGGAAGGGAAGTAACAAGTCCTGTAGTTTCTCCATCATACTCATTGGTGTGTGGTGGTGTTGAGACAGCACACATTAGTAATGACCTTTTCCATGTGCAGACAGTACAGTGAGATCTTTTCCTAATGCCCTTTCTAGAGGAACAGCAGGAGAGAGGATGGTATGTCCGTCTGTATTGCTGCAGTCTGCCCAGTGCAGTGGAATCCCTCTTCTCACTCTTCATTTGCTGACCATGTTTCACTTGATTCCCTGCCTGAGGAGCAAAAGATGAACATTAGGAAGTACCTATATTGCCTGATGAGTGATCATGAATTTGCACAACTGACACTTTTTTGTTTCAAGAAGGAATCTTTTCAATCATACAACTCCCTGTCAAGTACAGCTTGCTGTGGCTGGTGTTATGTTATCAAAGCTGCTGCTTCATTAGAAAAATATTTCTGTATGACATCTACATGGATGACTGAAGACTTTGGGACTGAAGCCTGAAGTATTCTCAAGACAGGTTGGCAGTTGGAGGCTGTGTGCAAATGTAATTTGAAGCCTTGCACATGTACAGAATAGCAAAAGCATTTGTGTTTTAAAAAATCTGTTCACTTTTAATGGATGAGAGTATTCTTGACTCATTTTGAAAGGTGATACCAATGATGCCTGCTACTTGACATATATTTTTAAAACATTTTTGTTGCAGGTTTTTAAGCTGTTTCAATTTTTCAAGTTCTTAAAGATATTTTTCAAATTGGTTGTAATCTGTGTATTTTGAGAGCTTACAGCATAACATTTTAAATCATTCTTAACACCTATTCCTCTTGTGAAGTTGAGTGGTGTTTGACCGTAGTAGCAATGGCAGAATTCAAGAGTCATGTGTTAAATTGTGGTTTTGCTCTACTGTGGTGGTTATCAACTTGTGATACGGAATCCCTTTTAATTTATTTAATTTATTACTGTGGCAAAAGTCATGGCTGAATATACCACACAGAGGCATAAATAATGCAAGAAATTTGATGCTACATTGTTGAGTAGTTGTAAGATGAAATTGAGCTGTTGTTGACAGGGATGGCTAAACCCCACCTCTCCTCACAGTGGATGGTATTTCCCGGCATCCTAAGTGCAATGAACATTTTGAATCTTGTGAAAGGGCCTACGTTGGGTTTTCTCTTGTCATGATTGTATAATCTCAGCTATGGAAACCATGGACATTCTGGTGCTTCCTTTACCCAAAATGGAATAAATTCTTCCTCTGTAACATTTCACGTTGTTTCTGTTTTCTTTGTAGGGCAGAAGAGGTGCCTGCAGCTCAGCAACCTGCGAAGCCACAGGCACAAGCCAATGGAACAGGTGAGCTTGGTCGGATCTCTAACAGCACTAAGGTTCAGTTGGATTTTTTTTTTTTCTTTTTTAATCCTCACAACTCCAAACCTTGCTTCTGAAGAAGCTGATTATGAATGACCATTCAGGCAACTTCTCTCTCTGTATGTGATTCTGCATTTACTTTTTGTAGTTGACTTTGCATACCTGAGCAAGGAATTTATTGTGTATTGTAAAGCCTTTAGGTATGTAATGAAACCTGTTGGCTCACTTCATCATTTGTGCATGCATTTCTGATCCTGGACTTACCAGAAAACAGGTGTAATACATAGAAAAAATGTTCTATTTTGTTCTCAATTGCAGAAGTTCTGTTATGCCACTAACCATATTACTACTTCCTTCCTCTAAAAGAAGAGACATTCTGGAGAAGGAGTAAGCTTAAGAGTTATTAATTTTTCGGACACCTACACTGTCATCTACATTTCTCAAGCTGATGCTTATTATGAATTCAATAATGTAGTGATTTCTCAAAGAGCTAAGGCAGCAGTCAAATTCTCAGTCTTTCAGTACACTTTAATTTTCATCTGCACACTTTGTGATGGAGACTTGGGCTTTTAAATCTGTGGACTAAATCTGAAATTATTTCTCCTCTACTTCCATATTGTCAATGCTTTCTGTTATGTGAACTACAACCTGACATTTTTTTCTCTTGTACACTCAAAATTTCTTTGTCAGTACTTTCTGAAGTATTAGCATGTGGGAAGCTACTTCGTATTTTTATTTTCAAATGGAAGTGTCGTCTCAGCTGTAAACTTTGTTTTTCTAGATTTCATTGTAAATCATTAATAAATAGTTGATTCTATTTTCTGAGCACCAGTTGCTTTTTCTCACAAGCTTAAATGCATCATTTTGACTGTCGTAATTGGCTGATTAATCTTCCATGCCTCTGTTTAATCATATATTAATTTCATGGAGTTCTGTACTAAATTTGGTCCTGGAGTAATTATGACCAGTATCCTCTTTGTGACGTTGCTGTATTGAGCAACTTTTCCAAATAGTCTGTCTGTTCCTTCTAGACCACAATTTTGAGTTACAGGTGATTGTTTTGTTTTCACATGCTGTGCCTTAAGGCTTTTACCCTGATATTATTTCCATGTTACCCCTATATTATGTTATATTTTTCTACTGAAACTGACATAGAGAAAATGTGTGTCACTTCATTATTTTGCTGTATAAGACTTCCCAGGTAGTATTATGACTGTGTATTCCATTTATAGAAAGTGGCATATGCAGCATAATTTCTGAAGACTGACTTTAGAAAAAAAGAAACTGCAATTTTTTTTGTATAGTTCTATAAAGACACACACACAATCTTTACAGACTATCAGTGATTGGAAAGTGGAAGTAAAACTGCCTTTGGCAGAATCTTGCTTATGTTTCCACCTCCCTTTCCTGTCAAATACCTGTGGCTGCAAGGTGGTTGTTCAGCTTTCTGCTCAGGAGTGTTTTGCTTTGCACTTGCTTTTCTCAAGGTGACCCTTGAGCACAACAGGAGCACTGAGATTTACTTCAGTCTTTTGTTTACAGAAGCCTCTTAACCAGAAAACGTTTTTACTGTGTTTGCCAAAAATTGTTTGTTAGGATGTTTTACTCTTTGTACTTTGGGTAATAAGATGCTTCCATGTACTGTCCTAAGAGCAATGCAGGAGTCACCTTTAGTCTTATTTTACCAACAATGCAATTGACGGTCCTGTGCAATGGCAGAAGTAAATTGCAAGTTTCTACAAAGACTGTTGGTGAAGGACAGGGAAGCTGTACAAAGTCTGCTTCCCAATGGAGCATGGTGTGTGGGAACAGGGGCTGGCATTGGATTAAGATGTCTTCTAGCATTGTCCTGATACTCAGTGCTTCTCTTTTATAGATAAGCGTAGTCACACAGTCTGTTCGAGACTCCAAAAGTGGTTTTGTGACAAATTTGGGGAGTATCTTGAGGACTTCAGATTTCAGCCAGAAGAGAATACAGTGGAAACAGAAGAGCCACTTAGTGCTAGAAGGTAAATCCCTAATGTCATTGTGAGAAATTGTTGGTGCCTTTACAAGTTACTTTTTATTTTTTTTGCCAACCTTTTGTATGGTTTGAGCAAGTGTTTCAGTAACAAATAATAAGACCAAAAGTACAGCGCTACCTCAAAAGTTTTGTGAATGCTTTGGACAAAACGTGAAATTTTATCTGCTGTCTGAAATAAAATAAGATCTATATTATTTACCAGGTTTTGTCATGTGCCTCCCAAAAACTGTGAACAAAGTCTTAAGTTAGGCTGGAGAGTTTTTAAACTTCAGTTTTTGGTCTTATGCAAGGTAGACTGTATTAGTTACTAGAAACACATTTTGTAACAGGCAAGAATGAAGCTTTATGCACATTTAATTTATAACTGTGAACAGTATTTCAGGGATCAAATGTACAAAAGTGTGCACTAGTTGTCTCTTTAACAAGTTGCTTTTGTCTATTATTTTTCAGGTTGACTGAAAATATGAGAAGATTAAGTAAGTACTTAGCAGTATTTTATTTGTTGTATTCATTCCAGTTTCATTTGGGCGAATACTTGTGACTTGTTGGCAGTGGTGTATATGCATTGCCTTCAGAATGCCTTTCAAACAACAGTCTTAAACTTAAGTTTTGGGTGGTTCTTAACTTCCACTAGGTGAGCCACAAAATCCAAGTTGATGATCCCTGTTGTCCGAGGTGCCTGACGGTCACTCAGAGCTCTCCAGAACCTTGTTGTCCCCAGTGATTTCCAAGTCTTGATCTTCTCTATAGGCTTGGTGTAGGGTGCTGGAGCAGGGCAGATGGAAGCAGCACTTGAGTCCATGACCTCATCCAGTGCCTTGGGTGTGCCCTTCCGCTTACTCAATCTGCTGCTTTGGTTGTGCTGCTGATGCTTAAGGAAATCTAGTCCTAGTTGCTTAATTACTTCACGTAGGAAGCGTGTTGAGGATAGCTGAGTTTCAAGCCAAACAAACTAGGACAGCAAGTCAGAGGCTGTCTTGAAGAAAGACTTGAAAAGTTGTGAGTCCTACTGCAAAAGAGAGTGAGAGCTTCTGAGACTGTCTGTGCAGGAGGTATCATCATTCCTCTCATCAGGAAAGGCAAAACTGGTGTGATCAAACAGAAAGCAGAGGTGGTTTTGCAGCAGCCCTCTCCTGTTTCCTTGTGTTCCCTAGCCAGTTTGCCCAAGTAGTAAAAGAGTGTGGAGGAAGAGGGTAAAGGATGAGAGGGTTTTGGGGAGCTGAGGAAGAGCTCCTCTTGCTCTTGCTGGCTGGGTGTGCCTGTGCATGAGCCTCTCCCAGCACAGGTCAGTCTCCCATGCAGTGACAGCAAGACCAAAGGTCTGCAGAGGTGGGAGATGGACTTCTTCAGGGAGCCATGTGCTGTATTGCTTGGCTTAGGAAGAGCAAGCAGCAGGGTGCTACCAATGGGTAGGGTCCTGCAGAGATCCAGCCAAGAGATCTAGCCTGGCTTTAAGCTACCTGGTGAAGCAGCAGCAAGGGAGGGAAGGCCTCTGGATGTTGGCTACCTAGACTGTAGTAAAGCCTTTGATGCTGTTTCCCACAGCATTCTCCTGAAGAAACTGGCTGCTCATGGGTTGGACAGGTATATGCTTTCCTGGGTAGAAAACTGGCTGATGGCCAGGCCCAGGGAGGGGTGGGGAATGGAGCTACATCCACCTGGTCACAAGTGGTGTTCCCCAGGGCTCAGTATTGGGGCCAGTCCTGTTTAATATCTTTATCGATGATCTGGACAACAGGATGGAGTGCTCCCTGTTTGCAGATGACACCAAGTTGAATAGGAGCATTGATCTGATGGTGGGTAGGAAGACTCTGCAGAGACAGTCATTTAGGGACATGGTTTTGTGGTGGATTTGGCAGTGCTGCGTTAATGGTTGAACCCAATGATGATCCTAAAGGTCTTTTCCCACCTAAGTGATTCTGTGATTCTAAGTTGTTCCTTGGTGGCTTGTAATTCAGTCAGGTTAATGCACATTGCTTTTCAGTGAGACAAACTGACCTGTGCAGTGGTCTTTGGGGTGATGTGAACATGGCTGAGACCAAACTGCTTTTAGCATCCAGGGTACCCTTATAAGGGAATGTTGATTTTTTTTTTTCTTTGTCTATACTTGAGAGTTTAGACATAACCTTTGTCTTGGGTAATATTTTAGTTTTTGGAAGTGCATTCTTTAATTGCTCAGTTACATTGGTAGGTTTAATTTATTTTCATCTGGATAAGCCCTTTTATCATTACATGTCTTGAATATTCCTATGGTTTGCTAATTTGGTTGTTTGTAATTTACAAGTGATTTAACCACTGCCAGCTAACTCTAACAGTTTTTTTTTTCTCAACTTCCATTTAGAGAGAGGTGCCAAACCTGTTACAAATTTTGTGAAGAATCTTTCTGCCTTATCAGACTGGTATTCTATCTACACTTCTGCTATTGCCTTTATTGTAAGTTATCCTACTCCTCCAGGAGTAGTAAGAACTTGAAAAAATACATTATTTGCTGAAATTTGTTGAAACTGCCATATCTGAGTAGGGATTGTGCTACAGTTTAAGTTATATCAAATAGTGTAATTTCATGTAACACAAAATACTAGTAGTTGTCACTTCAATTATATATAAAGCCACTTAAATTGTGTATCCTGGGTTTCTTGTAGCATAGTTTTGTAATTGTTAAAATAACTTAGAACTATCTGGGTATTGTTCTCTCCTTTCTTGTTTCTAATCTCCCAGTCCTGGTAATTTGATGGTTACTTCAGCCTCTGCGGAGTTTCTTTTTGTCTAGGGCTGAAATGCTGATAGTGGTTATGTTTGATGAGAAGTTACTGTCCCTGTTGTCCCCAGGGCTCTTTGCCAGTTTTTAGGATCGTACTGGTGAGAGGCAAAATGCTTTGATTTCAGTAGGATTCAGTGTGCAAACATCAGGTCTGTGAGCTAAGTTCAAGTATTTCTATGCTATCTTAATGAGGTGTGGATGCTGCAAAGAGACATAAGTATCCAGAGGAGTTTTGATTTGTTTTTTTTCCTCCTATTGTTAATTAATAATCTAAATTCTTCTGGTCATAGTGTATATGAAATGTATTTCTGTCAAAGGAATTACCAGTAGGTGTAGCTGAATGTACCTGTGTGGTGAAAATGTCACACACCTTTTTGTTAAATAATTTCTCCCTGTAAATTATAGACCCTATGCTATTTTTCATGGCACAGCTGAAGGAATATTGAGGAGGAGACTTCCCTCCCAGTGCCCTCTGTCTGTCCCTTCTCCGTATCTGCTGATTTTTCTCTTGCCTCACCTGGTAAGCCCATTTTTCAGATAAAAGCTGAAACAAGAAACTTGAGCTGTTTTTTTTGAAAGCTCTGGGGCCTGGGAGCCAGAGCAATGTTTCAGTTTGGGGTTATCAGTGAAAACCCTAGTGCCTCTCACAGAGAGACTGTAGTCTCTATTTTCAGAAGCTGGGAAGGAAACGGAATACCTTTTGAAGCTCTTTGTGTTTGTACTTGTTACATAAAATAAAACCTGTTTTCCTGCAATCTTTTTAGTCTTGGTAAAAAATTGGGATGTAATTGACCTGAAATAATAGAATGAGAGTTTATCCTGTTGCCCAGTATGGGGCTAATTGCTGTAACTCCTCTTCTGTACCATGGCTTCTGTACCATTGCTGCATGGTCATGTAGCAGATTCACAGACTTGAGGGTTTACCTCTTTTTTTTTTTCCTCCTACCCCTTCAAGTAATTGTAGAGTTTAAAATACTCAGTACTCTGTCTGAGGGAGCTGAGAGCTAGTTAAGTGTCGTCTCTGGAGATTTGGTTCATTCTTAGTTTTGATTTTGCATTCCTGAGTGCAGGGCCATTGTTAGTCATGGAGTGGCTAAAATTTATTAATTTTTTAATATGAATTGCATGATTCTGAGCCCAACAGCACAGTGGGAAATGGTATTTCATGAAACTCACTGTACCCCAGTTTGTAATCCACATCTCTCTTTGTTTGTTTGTTTTTTCTTCTTAATCTGCAGATTTACATCAATGCTGTATGGCATGGCTGGGCCATTCCTATGTTCTTATTTTTAGCAATTTTGAGGTTATCCCTAAATTACCTCATAGCCAGGTATTTGCATAAATACTAGCTTACTCTCTTAAGTAATGCTTTGCTTGAAAGTTGTTTTGTTATTCTTGCACTGAGTTGTAAACTGTTACCTTTTCTAATATTGTGAGTTATATTTAACGCAGTGAAATTCAAACTCATATCCTTAGTGTCATTGCTCAGTTTCTGTAATCTTGAACTGGGAATTACCTTTGTATCCTGTGGCTTGGATTATCATAAACAATGTTGCATGCTCTCAGACAAATCCCTTAGCACACTGAAATTCTAATATAAAATTCTATGGCAATTAGAGTACTTGGAGAACATCACCTTCAATATTGAAGCCTGCTGTTTTTCCCAGCAGAGAATGTTCACCTAGGCCTAAAATGGCAGTTTTGCCTTTTTCCGTAGCTCTTGACATACTTTATTCAAAGTATCTTCCATTTGTAAATTCAGTCTCTTCTAAAAATTAAGTCTGGGGGAAATTTTTAATGCGCCTTAAAACATTATGCCTTAACGTGCATATTGTAAAATAATTTTCTGACTTCTTATTTGATATTTTCTGTTTGACACTGTATTGCCTGGAAATTGCTGGTAGCAAATAGGCTTTTGAATAAGTTGATGTAATTTTGTTCACATGAAAAAATAAGAGAAAACTATTCCTAATCCTTTACTCCATGCGCACCATCAACTTTTGTTGTAAAACCCACAAGCAGTGATTCTGTTTAGTATCTACTTAACTAATATTTTTAAAGCTGGCTGTTGTTGGCCACTTGTGCTTCTGTTACGTTGTGTGTTCTTCATTAATTTGGGGATTATATTATTTACTTCTAAACCATAAGTGCTTATTGCAGAAAACTGCTTTTTAATCTTTTACAAATAATCCATGTTGATGGAAGGAGTTCTTGCTCCCTTTAACTATTTCCGTAATTTCTAGGGGTTGGAGAATACAGTGGAGCATTGTGCCTGAAGTTTCTGAACAGATGGTAGGTCTTTGATCAGCTTCACCTGTACACCTACAAAAAAAAAAAATTACACCTTTAAACTCTATATCTCTGTGGGCAGTTGTGGAAGGAAGGAAGTGCAAGGTGCAAGTAAAGACACTACTTTTTTTTTTTTTCTCTCTTGCAATTTAAAAGTCTTTACTAACAGCACTCTTACGTTCAGATGCTTCACCCTAAAATATTCCAAACTTAGAACACGTTTCTGAAATGAATTTTAATTTATCATCTTGGGACAAATTAGGTCCTGTGGGATCTTGAAGAAGTCTTGCATTCTGTTTTCTTTAAGAACATCAAGTCCGACTGTTAGTGTGGCATTGCCAGCTCCATTGCTGGGTCCAGGTACATGTCCCAAGGTGACAGATCTAAGTGTCATTTAAATACTTCTAGGGATGGTGATTCCACTTCCCTGGGCAGCCTGTTTCAAGGCTTGACAACCCTTTTCATTAGAAATTTTTCTGAGCAGCTGATCTACATCTCCCCTGGCACAGTTTGAGGCCATTTCCTCTTGACCTGTCACTTGTTACCTGGGAGAAAAGACTGACCTCCACCTCATTACAACCTCCTTTCAGATAGTTGTAGAGAGGGACGGAGTCTCCCGTGAGCCCCGCAAAGCATTGAAAACTAAAAATAACCAGCAATGAAAGACATAAAAAGTAGATCTTAAACAAGGGAGGAAAATGGTAAATATAGGGACTATTTAAAGTGAGAGGAGTATTGCCAAGAATGTTGAGGGGTCACCTTGTTCTGATGAGTTTCATAAAATACGTTTTATCTGAGCTGGAATTAATGGATTGTCTCTTTGTTGCCTAAGGAGCACCCAAAAGAGGACCTGACCGTGTCTGAAAAGTTTCAGCTCGTCCTAGACGTGGCTCAGAAGGCGCAGGTACTGTGCTGCTCTCTGGCTGCCTCTTTAGAAACACGGGGGTTCACAGTCCGAGTGGTCAAAGGAGGTTGTTATGCAGCATGTGAAAACAAATGCTTAAAGATGCAATATTTTTCCTGCAAAGGGAACTTTACCTACGAGCAGTGGAGATCTCATTGACATTCCTGGAGCTTCTGAAATGGCATGATGCTTCAGAGAACTGGTTGAGGTTCTCTGACTGCAACCCTGAGCAAGCTCCAGAGGGGAACAGAAGCAACTTGTCACAGTTTTCTACCTTATATATGCATATAAGCTTCTGATAATATAGATGGAGTGGTGAATCTTACAAATGTACTGGAGATGGATCCATATCCCAAATCTGCTGGTTAAAAAACTGATGTAGGAGACTCTGTTCCTTTAAGATTTAGCTGAAGGCTGCTGTCTGTTTAGCTGTGTTAATTCAACAGTTTGCACTGCATCTCTAAAATAGCATGTTTTAAAAAACTCCACCCCCTCCAAGCCTTGAAATCTGCTGGTGTTGGAGAGGCTGAAGGAAGGTTTTCTCCCAGCTCCATGAGCTGGATGAGCTAGCAGCTGAGTGACTGCACCATCCAGTTGAACTGCAGCCTTGTGCCATGCCTGATGATGTGCTGCTGTCAAAAGGGGTTTAACCTTCCCTTGCTAACTGTGGATGCTCAGCTCCTTCCTTTGGCTGGAGGTGGTGCACATGTTTATACGAACACCTTTGGAAATTTGTTGGGAAGGTGAAACTTTCAGGTGCTCTGACAGTAAGGATTGGTCAGAGAATATGGCTCTTAGTCCCGAGCAGGGGTCAGTTGCATCAACAGTTGTAGGAATTACTTGAAATCTGCTGTCTCCAAGGGTTTATTATAAAACCCGATAATGTCTGTTTCCGAGAAGCTAATAGTCCTTTTGATGAACTCAGTAACCACGTCCTGAAATTTCAGCACTCAAAATGTGTGAAGAAACCTTCAATTTTGTTACCTACTAACAGAAGCTCTTTACTCTTCGATTGACAACTTAATTTAAAATATTTGCAGTAATGTAAATGCTTTCTGGTCATGACAGTGGGATCAAATAGTTTCTTCACTTGTAACAATCAATCACAAGTTACAGAATAAGGTTAAATGAGATGGAAGTCATCAAGTATTGCCATTCTGTTCTGTATTTACTCACTTGTGAAGTATATAAACGGCTAAAAATTCATTTTAGAAAAATCACTTCTGGGAATTGCTTGCCAAAGTCAGAAAGCTGTTTGTTTCCATTATGTGGACAAAGAACCCCAAAACAATACAGGACTTGGTTTTAATTCTTTTGCTTCTTATGCAGAACCTTTTTGGCAAGATGGCAGACATACTGGAAAAATTTAAAAAGTAAGTTATCTGACGTGAGGTTTTCTTCCCTTTTAAAACAAGACTTGACCAATATCTGTAACACTGGTAATAAAATTTTGCTTCTTTTTTGTTTTCAGCTTGTTCATGTGGGTCCAGCCAGAAATAACACAGAAGCTCTACTTTGCTCTATGGGCAGCTTTTATTGCATCCTGCTTTTTGCCCTACAGGATTCTTGGGCTTGCATTGGGTAAACACAATAAATAATTAACCTGTTGCAGTCTAGACTTAATGGTTAAAACTTACATGATCTTCAGAGGGAGAATTTTAGAGTTTAAGAGAGAAAACCTGCATTAATAAATCATGCAGTGTTTTAGAGTATTTTCATTGTGCTTGGCATCATTTGTCATGACCATTTTGAAAACCATCTCAGTGTATAATAGAAAAAGACTGGATAATGCTTTTGCTTCTTGAAGAGGAGAAGTCTATGATGAGCTGTTAGCAGAACTTTTCAGACTGTCAGCTATAAGGCTTCTGGAAAATCCTATGTGTTGACGGTTTTTTGCTCATATATCCTTGTAAATGAAATATGTGGCATGACACAGGAGGCATGAAAATGACAATGTCGGAAAAAAATAAAATAGTCAGTGGAACTCCTGGTAAAACTTGGGAGGATGGCCTGGTCAAAATGAACAGACTACTGTGGGTCTGTTACAGATAGTCTCAACTGGGAATTGAGAAAAGGGTTCTCACTACAGCATGAGGCTCTTTTTGCTAAGGTTTGAAGCCCTGTTCTGTGAACCAAGAACTTTCATTTTTTCTTTAAAGTAATGATATAGTCAAATGAGTATTACTTGTAGTGGCACTGAACTTCACATTTTGTTAGCTTGAACATAAATGTAGGTTTGCTTGACATGGGAGTTGAATTTAGATGTGTGAGGAATAATTGTTTTACTCTGACTTCCAGGAGATCTGAATTGCACTCAGTAAAGTTCTGAGATAGTATTTTAAGCCCATTTTGACCTGGCAAAATGCAAGGAAATAACTTGTATAAGACAAGAGATGGGACTGGAAGATAAGAGTTTTATGTAGTACGTGAGAGCCCTCTGTTGCCATTAAAATTCTTGCAGGAGCTGCATAGTTGAATGCCCTGGTGTGTTTTTTGTTTTGGTAGTATATAATGTTTTCAGAATGCTTCTGGTAATAAGGAACATATGTTTGAATTATTTAAATGTTCTTCTGCATAGTAGTGGCTATGTAAATGTTTAAAAGAACTGGGGATGGGAAGGAAAGAAAAATAATTTTCTGGTGTTGGAAGAAGAATCAAAATAGTAAACTCAGGAGAATGGTTTAATAACACTGTGACTGAATATACAGAATTCGGTTTCATTTGTGAACTTTTGAAAACATGATCAAAGCAGTGATGTTCTTAATGCCTCTTCAGCATTCAAAGTGAAGTGACCTTTTTTTCAGGACTCTATGCTGGAATCAAGTTTTTCCTTATTGATTTTGTCTTCAAACGATGCCCCAGACTAAGAGCTAAGTATGATACTCCTTATATCATCTGGATAAGTCTCCTGACAGATCCTCAGCTCAAAGAAAGATCCAATGCTACAGTGTCAAGACGGGTAAGGGTACCGAATCTTTTTCTCCCTATGTTCTTAGCCTCTGAAAATCAAATCACTTTCTCCTTTTTCCTTTTCTCCAGTGACTAGAGCACATTAAAGTGAAGGTTAATTAAATCCTTACAATCAATGTTAGTTGATTGTAATATCCATTTTTTTATTATTTCAAGATTCACAGTTCTTCTATGGATTCTCTTTCTTGTATGAAAGGAATCAGTTATCAAAAATGTGTATGTATATATAGATATACTGTGAATCATGAAGCTAAGCACACAAATATAACACCATCCATATTCATACCAATTTCTTTAACATACATTCTGTGTAATTTTATTGTCAAATACAGTCTTTTTGGATACACTTTGTCTATTCTTAGACATTCTTTTTCAGTGGAAATTCACATGCTTAGGTAAATTGAAGAACAATTAGTTAAATAAAGGCTTGAGTATAATATGTAGCTTACTAATGGGATAGTCATTATGCATAACTAATGGGATAGTTAATACTAACATTAACAAAGGTAATCAGGTAGTTTACATGATTAGACATTATAGTTATTTGTGTTAGGTGACCTTTTAGCATAGTGGTGATAAATGACTTCACCATGTTCGTACTCCAACAGTACATTTTCTTTTTGTTTAAATGTCATAGTCAAATCACTAAGTATTATGTTTTGTGCATCTTGGTAAATTGTTTTGGGGCCTGACATGGTAACTGAGTCAGGCTTTTCCATATCCCTGAACTTGTCAATGTTTATTAGTTTAAAAATTAAAATAGTTGTAGTAAATCTTGGGTCTAATCCCATTTTAACATTCACTTAATGCCTCTTAGCATGATATCTAATTGCATTCATGGAGCATCTGAGTACTGTCTGAAATGCACAGTACTGAGCAGTAATTCATCCTGGGTATACAACTGGAGAGCAAAAGGGATAGTTGTTAAGAAGAAATCTGGGGCTTGGGGGGTGGTGAAACAGAGGGTGGTAAAATAACTGCAGCATAATTGAGTGTTTCAGAAGGAAGTGGACAAGAAGGACAGTCTGTTACAGAAAGTGAGTCTTCTGTTCCTGTTTTCCAAGGGATGAGATGGGTAAATAAGCACCTGGATGAAGCCATCCGTGGCCTGTATTTCTCTTGCTTGCAGATGATGATTTTAAAAATTTCTGTGCTTCTCACACAGGTTATCTTTCACATACTGTGATAGTTGTGACATCTTCTTGCTAGGTCTCTCTAATCTGCCTTAGAGGCGGAGGGATTCTGAATTGCTGAACTTGAGTCCATAAACTTAGAGAGTAATTATTCCTTTTGGCTTTTCTTCGTGGCTTTAGTTTTGCAAGTAGAGACAGGGTTTTTATACTACCAGGTCTGGCTCGGTGACCTTGGCTTGTCTTCCTGGAAAGGATGTGCAGGACTGCATTACCTGCTTCCAAATGTCTTTGAAAACATTAACCTGATCTCAGTAATTTTAAAGAAACTTTTTTACCCCATGAGAGATTTCTGCAAACCTCATAGTATTAAAAGTAGATTTTTGTACTAAAAGGTTAAAACCAAAGAGGGTTTTTCATTTTTTCCATAGAAAAGACAGAGCACAAAAGCATGTAGTGCCAGCATGTGTGCATTTGCTTCTGCTTCTTATCATTAAACGGTGTACAAGACACGGTAAACTTAGACACAGTGCAATATTAATTGCCTGTACCACTACTCTGACCTTGTGTCCTTAGAGAACAGTGCTGACAACAGTATCTGATAGGTAAAGGTTGTATGTCAAAAGCTGATGACAGATCAAGTGAAAAGGAATACCTCCAGGTTGTTGGTGATATTTTTAGACAATCAGGACTCTTCCAGCATTACAAATCCAATCACATCCAGTTAGATTTAAGGCTTCTCAAAATTGCATGCAGTGCTTTTCTCTTAGTAATTGACCATTGGTTGTCTCAAGCCTGAGTGGTAAGAGGAAACATTTGTGTGTGTTAGGCAGGACTAGAAGTAAGGGCAGAACTACGCATGTTTTCGGCCACCAGATGGGTCATGGTACTGAAGTTTAAACTCCATTTTTTTAATCTCTTTACATAACAGGTAGGTAGGAAGCAGTGTAGCAGAGAGCAGAAATAGTCCTTATTCCATCACGAAAAGCATTAGACCTCTTCCTCTGATCATTTTTGTTTTAGGCCATGGTGCTTCACCTGGTTGTGTGCATGTGCAGCCAAATAGCTTGTCTAAGAAGGCTTTCAGAAAATTCTTTTCATCTTTGGTTGCACACTGATTGTTGAAGAAACTGTGATTTTCCTTGATTCCAGGGACTCAGCACCACAGAAGTGAGGCAATATTAGTTACCATCAGCCATTTGCTGTCCTTGTCAACTTACTTTATTTTTTTCCCCTGAGGCATCACTGTATTACAGGTACCCTGAGAAGGTGGATGGCAAATGCCCTCTGCTGTGCCTGTTTTGTCAGTCTGGTTTCTAGTTAGCAATTGCAGTGCACATTTTTTCATTTGCTTTGGATTTCTTTTCTTAGTGTGTAAATCCTGCAAAGTGTTGAGTGCTGCCAGTTTAGTGCAAAGTAACGAAAAAAGCAGCTGAAGGCTGGTTGGCCTTCAGCAGCATTGAGCCTTTACAGAAGAGCTTAGTCCTGAGCTTCCAAGTTGTCAGTTTGCCAGTTGTTTAACTGCGTGTGTGTGGTAGGGCTAAGAACAGAGCTGCTTGTGCCAGCTTCTGGAATCCTGTGGTGCCCTACCAAGATGAAAATGAAAATGCAGGTGAGCTTTCCTAAAGAAACTGCCTGCTGTCCTTCCAGAAGCAAGGCTTGTTGCCAGGGCAGTCTCCAGTGGTTAAGGAGCTCTGTTTAAAAGTAGATTTTACTCAAGTACTTTGGTTTCGGGAACTCCATACTACCTTTTTTCCCTCTCAAGGATGCTGACGACCATTCAGATTTTGTTTCATGTGTCAACACTGTCAAAATTCAGTGCAACTTCAAAGCACAGGAAAGATCAATGGTTCTAATGCAACCTGAATAAATTGAACTGGTGTGCTCTAACCACTCATAACTCTTTTTTAATTGCATTCATTGTGTGTAGTCTCTTGGTTTGTGAGCAGGATCTTGCGGTGTCACTCAGTTCATGTTTTATTCTGTGTATTATAGTGTTAAATAGATTTCACTTTTTTTCTTTTGTCACTGTCACATTTGTGTTGTTTGTTTCTTTTCCTGCTAGCTGTCAGGGCATGAAAAGGTATGGATCATAGTGTGGAAAACTTCCTTTCATTTTCAGCATCTGTATTCATAATGAGCTTATGGAGTTCTGTGTGGCTTTTTTTTTTGCTCTTTCTTCTTTCTAAACTTCTTTTGTGCAGTAATACTTTGTTTATCTCTTGAAGACAAGCCAAGTACTGACAATGTATTGTCTGTTAGTAGTCCCACTAGTTACTGTCATTGGAGCTGTTTGCAGTGACTTAGCTAATCTAATGAGACATAGCCTTTACTGTAGAAAAATGGTATTTTAAGATAGGTGCCTTTAGCACCATGTGCTTCACCCCAGCAAAGGGTGTCTGTCAAAGGGCAGCACTTCAAAATGTTATGTTCAGGTACCATCTTAGAGGCTTGTGCCGTAGCAGCAGTATAGTGCAGTGGTCCAAAGTTAATTTACGAAAGTAGTTTATGAAAATTGTTTCATTGTATTTTTTTTTTTTTTTTAGAAAGAGTAGTTAGCTAAATTGTTTTTGAGAGTGTAGCTTAAATATTGCTGCTCAGATTTTGGAATCATGTTTCTTTTTCTGCAGCTTCAAACAGCAACCTCCAGGAGTTACGTGGGCTCAAGTGCCCCAACTGGAATAAGCAAAGATGAAGACACAAGTCGTTTTCATACCACCAAAAGAGGAAATTTCCATGAAGTTTTTAACCTGTCAGAGAATGAACGTCCTTTGCCAGGTATGATGCCACAGGAAGGCTACATTAGTAGGATATTTTGTAAAAAGCCAAGAATAGTTTAAAGTTGAATTCCTTTTCTGTGCATTGTATAGGTGTAACCTTTAGATTTAAAAGTCTTGCTTTAAATTAGGATTAATGGAGATGGTCTCTTTCATTCCATATCCTTGCAGCTCTTTGAAAGAGTGCACAGCCTGGTGTGCCTTTTGTGGTTATGCAAATCCAGTAGTCAGGTTAAAGGGAATAATTGTGTGGGTGGTTTTTATTTTGTTTTTTTTTCAAAATGAGTGTTAAAACAGATGTTATGATGTCTAAAACACCTGATTTAGGCTTTTCTTTCTAAGCACTTTTAGCTATAGGTATCTAAAGTTTAATATTCAGTGTTTTCTATTGTATAAGGACACTGTTAGGGATAGTGCCTGTCTCTTTTTCTTAAACTAAGATTTTTGGTGTGACTTTTCCAGTGTGTGAAAATGGCTGGCGCTGTTGCTTGATTAACAGGGATCGGAAGATGCCGACAGACTACATCAGGAATGGAGTTCTTTATGTCACAGAAAAGTGAGTCATTGCACTCCACACATTTCTTAGGGGGGAAGTTCAAGACACGAAAGAGTTTGAATCTAAAAGGGATCCTTTAACAATGTTTTGAAACAAAAATGCCATTTCAAGGTGCTTTTCAACCTCAAGAAAGCACCAAAGGAGAGGGGGAGCTGACCCTGGTGTGTGGCTACACTTAACAGATGAGATTTTGCCTTGGAAAGGCTTGCATAGGAATGCAAAGTAGCTCTATATAGACAGTTGTTCTTAGCTGCAGTCCTTGATGTGGATAACATGCTAACTGTATATATACTAGAAAAGAAACGTAAGTATACTTTGAAAGTTGTGATCAACAGCTATTTGACATACTCTTAGTTTGGGGATTTTTTAAGAAAGCTGAATGTATAGCTTCCTTGAAATGACAGCAACAAAAAGAAAACTGAGAATTAAGCCTTGGTTTCAAATTTTGATGGGTGAGTGGTTGTTTTTTTAAATTTCCTTGCTTACCTCCCAGCCTCCCAGGACTGAATAGCTGTGATCATTACTGTTTGGGTCTTGCACTGACATTCCTTTGGAGTGTAATGAAAGGAAGTAAAGCTCATCTGTATGCAATGTCACCTAGTGATGGAGGCCACTCTCCAGTGTTTAGAAATCTGAGCTTTTGTCTGCAGCACAATAACACGAAATTAACACAGTGTTTCTCATTAATCTTCTTTTAGGATGGTGAAAGATGTATAAGCCTTTTGAGATTTGGTATTTCAACTGCTAAGGATATATGTCCCTCGTGTGTCTTTAAAATGCTTGCCAGGTTTAACCATTCAGTGCAGTAATATAAATACAAGAATTTGTGTGTGTGTATGCATACCATATGTTCTGGGCTTTCAGACACATCAGTTGCTAGAATTTATAAATGTTTGAGCTAAATTAGAAGCCATAACTGAACTGAATCTCTTTCTTTTACCTTGAAAGTTATTTAAACCTGTGAGATTTCAAACTTCAGAAGAGACAAGAGGAATATTTGAGAGATTTATTTTAGAACACTGTATCAAAATGAGCATTTTCTTTTCTTCTTTTCAGTTACTTGTGTTTTGAAAGCTCAAAATCTGGCTCATCAAAAAGAAATAAAGTTATAAAGCTGTCGGATATAACAGATATCCAGAAGGTACGTCTGGTTGGTGTGGCAAATAGGGGAGAAAACTGGTTTTGTATTCAGCTACTCATGTTTTGCATTTGCTTTTGTTATTTTGAAAAAGCATGCCATTGATAATATGTATAAGTGAAATGTAATTTTTTCATTGTGAATGTTTCCCAGAACTGCTTTTTTGGACTCAGCACAACCAAACTTGCTATGAGCATGAAGACAAACTAGTTTACTAAACCCTTACACTCCTGTTTGGTTTTTTGTTTTTTTTTTTAATTATGTTGTTTATTAACTCCAATGTTGACCAGAGCTGCGCAGGCCTTAAGAAGATTTACTGGTAGCAGGAATTGCGTATTACTAATTTCAGTCTGGGTGTGGATATTGATAGATGCACCACCTTAAAAGTGGGTGCCTCAGAGGGAGGCAGGATTGTTGTCAGTGGAGAAAGGTGGATCATTAGAATAGCCAGACTGGGATGGGCTGGAGTTTCATCCAGTTGGGACCCATCAGTAACAGAGGCAAGAAGCGGAAGATTGGAAGCATAGCAAGGGCAGTGTCATCCTTCCTTTGGTTGAGGTTTATCAGCCTGTGGTTACTAAAGGCTTTATTGGTGCCTTGCATCACTCTCTATGACCTTCAACATCACTTCTTGTTATTCTTTCTGAACTTGTCCTTGTCTTGAACACAGACACCCGTGCTTTCTCCTGCATTCTGTACCACAGACTAAATCATGTTGAGCAAAGAAACATCTCAGCCTGGTGTCTACTACTGCATAAGTACCTCCAGATTTTCAAATTAATTCCTTCTATTTATATGACATGTCTATAAAGCAGACAGCTTATGCTCAAATTGAACATTCCTACTGGAATTAATAATTCATATTAATGGATTTCAAACGTCATACTTCAAGTAATGCTGGTTTGTTGTTCAGTAGGCCTTTACTGCCATAAAGTTCCTTTTACATCTGTGTAGTGTTTTTAATGAAAATGAGACAGGGATCATGCAGTCAAGCATAAAAATGTGCTGTGCCTGGTTTTATTTGGAGGTGGAAAATCCAGGTCTGACTTGGATGTCTCTTTCTCCCTGTGAATACTTCCTATTCCTTCTTATCTTTATGGACTTTCTTTCTTAAAAAAAAGCAAGCAATCCATGCGTGGCACTGGGTGCTATGGTTTAGTTGACATGGTGGTGTTCAGTCAAAGGTGGGAGCTGTGTTTCAACCTTAATGATTCTATGACTCTGTGATACCCTGTTTTGTATCTAATTTTGAAAAAGAAGCTATTTCTGGTCTGCTTGCTGCTCCTCTAAAGAGTGGATGGATGTCACCTGCAGGGGAAGCTGTGGGTGATGCACACAGGCCCCTCTCATGCACACAGAGCTGGGCTGTGCCCTGCCCGCCCCGTCCGGCTGCCTGCGCTTCCCAGCACCACTTCTGGGTCAGCTCCCGTGTGCTGGAGTGGGACTGATGCTCACTTTGGGGCTGGGGCTGGTTCCAGCAGGTTGAGTGTTGCTGCAGCTCATGGGAGGAAGTGGAGAGAAGGGTCCTGGCTATCCAGGTGAGGCTGTACCCACCGAGTCCAGGATCTGAGAATGGCAGGTGGCCTTGTCCTGGTTTTAGTAGAGGTTGCTTAGTTGTGGCTGGCAGGACATGCCAGTGATGAATTGTGTAACCTCTGCAGCATCTCTTGCAGTTGTTCAATACAGAAGATATCTTATGTCTTTGCTTGTGTTTATTTTTAGTATAAAGTGCTCTCTGTTCTCCCGGGATCAGGGATGGGTATTGCAGTATCGACACCATCTACACAGAAAGTAAGTAGCTGGCAGTATCTGTTTTGCTGTGTTGGACTTCTTACCCTTCTTTTCCTCCCCTGGTTAGCACCAGCATAAAGGTTTTTTTGTCCCCTTATGCCAGTGGTTGGTTTTTTCTCTTTTTTAAAAAAATTCACTTCTCTATTATTCAGTATGTTTATCTTCAGAATTTTAGTGAATTAAATATTCAGCTTGTTCTACTACATCTGGAGTGTTTTGCTCTAATGCTTCAGAAAGATCTTCCCCAGCATCCTGCATCAGGAGCGTGGGGCTGCTCTGCTGTGCAGTCTGAAGCAAAAAGCTGCTGGTTTGAGAGTATCCATGGGAGAGGAGGCTTTGAGGTGGGAGGGCCTGACCCTCAGATGAAGTTTTTAAGGAAGTGAAAAATATTGGAAACTATGCCACATAGTCAAGGATTTAGTAGAGAAAAGGATTATTTTGTCTTTATCAATGCATTTCTAGTGCAATTAACCTGTTACTATTGACTTGACAAAAATATACCTAGAGGAAATTGGTTTTCTTTGTGTACTGACATGATGTGTTTTTTTCTGTCATTTAGCCTTTGGTGTTTGGTGCCATGGTACACAGAGATGAAGCTTTTGAGACAATTTTCAACCAATACGTGAAAATAACATCTGCATCATCCAGCAGTGAAAGCTAGTGTCTTCTCTTGGAAGAGCTAAAGGAAACTTTCTTATTGTATGACTTGGTAGTGAAAAAAATGAACATCCTCATCTATTTTGCAATAATTTTTCTTGTCTGGTGGTTTATATTCTATCTGTTACATAAACCAAGTGTATTTTATATATGCCTTCATGTTTGTTTTTAAGGTTTTTGTAAAAAAAAGACAAAAAAAACCAAATGAAACAAAACAGTGAAAGTGCTATCATCACTATTAGCCTTGCACATTAAGCACTTTTAATGTTTATTTACTGACATTAAAAGCTGGGAAGACGCTTGGAGACCTGACTGTATAACAGATTGATCCCTTTATCTCCACTGATCTCACTAAGGATACATTTGTCCCTTTGTTGTTTTTCCCCGAGATGTGAGAACGATGACTGCAGCAGCCTGAAGTCTCCTTCTTCAGCTTGGAGTATTTAATTGGGTCTTTTATTAAAACTGATAGCAACACCAAGGAAGTATTAGCATCTTAGTATTTCCATATTTACAACTGCATTTAAAATAACTACTTCTTGCTAATTTTTGCATTGCAGAAGGATGTTTTACTGGTTTGGTTAACTTCAATTTTTCCTGCATGGAGATGTTTAAATTACTTGTACAGTGAATTGGAGGAGAAAATTTTTAACTGTATTTTCCTTTCCTCATTAACCAAAGTAAGAGGAAGGAAGGCAGATACCTTTTATAAAAGAGGGCACCAAAATGTTGTTTCTAAAATGTTAGGCATCGTATAATTATATTTCTATAGGTACTTGTCCTAGAAGGGCTCAGCTGTTGTACATGTTGCATGTACAAGGCGTTTTATGTTAATGCATTAAAGACTTGAAGGCTTTTTGTGTTGGGGGAGGTGAGAGTAATTACACTAAACTTAGATGTGACCTTTTTTAATTTGGCTCTTCTCTTGAGTTACCTTGTAATAAAAAAACCTGCTATAATATAGCACTAATTCCTCTCAAAGCATAATTTGAGTAGCATTGGTGTGCTTCTGTCTTCCCCCTTGCAGAATTAAATTATAATGACAATTAAACCCAACTGCCAGGTAAAACAGGAAGGCTGCACTCCTCTAAACTCTCTCAGGCCTGTCTAGCAGCAAAGCACATATTGACCTTTGTCTTTAATATTAGAAAGCTTTTATACTCTATATAAAGCACCCATCTGAGAGGTTTAGAATTTTATTTGCATTTTCATGAAAGCACAGTAGGAGTTATGCCAAGCCGTCCTTTGCTATGTCTTTTAGAGTTGAGTAGTATGGATGTCTCCAGACATTGTATGAATGGCCCTAAAAAAAAGCAATGGAGATGCAAATTCTTATGTAAAAATAGGACTTAATTTCATGGATTTTTTTTCTCTGATTTTTTTTTTAAGCGGGAATTTCCTTTCTTTATAGGGAAAGAGGTAAAATGAAGGAGGGAGAGGGGTAGCAAACACCAAAGGGTGTTTAACTCTTAGCACAGTTTTAAATTAAAGTGTGTCGGTAAATGCAGGAGTGATGAAGAAGGTGGCAGTCAAACTATATTTTAGTCTGGCCATGAAGAGGTAGGATATGAGAACTTAATATAAATTTGATATGAAGTACTGTTGAATACCATAATTTGATTGAGTATTGTAAAGTGAAACACTGATGGGGTGTGCCCTGAGTGAAAATGTAAGCAAGAACAGGGGAGAAACCACTGTAGTGGCTAAAATGCAAATTTCAAGTTCTCGCTTTGGAGTAGCACTTGAACATGTCTGTACATGACCTGAAAAATGGGTGCGTTTCTAACACCACCTTTGGTATGCTGAAACTCAGGGCCTGGAAACTTCAAATATAAGTGGAGCTGGTGGGAAATCCATTTTGCCACCGTTTAAAGTGGATGTAGCTTGACAGTGTATGGTTTCATAACTTTACACATTCAGGTTATATGTTTAAGTAAAAATTCTTGATCTTAAATCTTTCTCATCAAAACTACTTTAAAATCAGTTAATTTCTTTTTTGTAATTGCTACATATTATAATTAGGCTTTCCTTTCTAGAATCTTCCTTGAATAGTAAGTGTGGCTAACAAATAGGCATTAAAATGGCTTAATGTTATATAAATCTTGATCAGATTCATTCATTTTGTCTTAAGAAAAAAGTCCCTTGGGTGTGTTTCAAGGTTATCCTTTTTTTTTGAAGAAACAGAAAACTATATTTTTTACAGAGAGCATGCTCTTTTTCTTATTTTTGTATCATTTTTCAAGCGTAATTTATACCTTCACTCTGATCATAACAGCAGTTTCAGTAGGAAATCAGTTGACTTGCACTTATTACCTCCTCCCCCTCCCACCCTTCACTGGTTGACCCTCGTGTACAGGGGTGTCCTAGATTCTGGTTCCTGGAGGAGCTGTGGGATCTATACTGATGGTGCCAGGACAATTAACCATACCTAGGCTTCGTAGAGGGAGAAAAGATATCCTTTTCCCAGACTGAAATGCCTCATGTGTACAATATGTTCTTAAAATTTATTTTCTGAGCAAAGAAATTAGAAACGTCTTATAAAATCTAATGTGCTGACGTTTGAAATGAATCCACACTTTAACAGTGTGAACTTAAAAGTTAGCGATCCTTAAAGCAGTAAACCTAGTGCAAACTGCAATGCAACATTGGTTCTGATACAGAGAAAACAGACAGGATTTCTTTTTTTTTTTTTTAATAGAGTTGTAATATAATTGACAGACATCTGTGTACATATTTTGCAAATTTCACTTTACATTGGGTTATCCGGTTTCCCTGCTGCACAACTGCTCCTGTGGTGTCTGGGACTTCAGAGGCTGAAGGTAACCTCCGTGTGTTTGCTCACGGTTTTCTCCTGCTGCACCCTCCCAGGTCTGGAGGGCAGGAGGGGATGGGCAGTGAGTAAATACATACTTGGCTTGTGTAATTACACTGAAGCTCTCACCTTAAATTCCAATCTTCCTAGTTAGTTTTGCAGTACAGCCTGGTGCACCTCGGAAACAGGCTGGGTCGGAACACTTAATGTAAAGTGCTTCTAAATAGCTGAAAGTGATGTTCTTGTCATTCTGTCTGTCTGATTGCTGTTTATATTTGCAATTCTGTTCATATCTGTGGATGTCTGGATCATTCACGCGTAATTGGATTTAACTTCTAAAGAAGTTCGTTGGTTAGTTTGAGTCCCTTTTAAAGACAATAAAAAAAGGGAGATGAAAACTGACTAATTCTTTATCAGTGACCATTTAAATTCAAAAGGCGAAACAAGCTGAAATATGAAATCATGCCTTTCTGTGCACTGTAGCTTTTGTGAGGCAAGATTGAATGAAACAAGCTATTTATTAGTAGCAACATCACACAGGATGCCAGCAGCAAAACTCTACCCTCATTTTGCAGACAAAGAGAAAAGGGATTTTACCCGACTGTGAAGAGATGAAAGGATGTACCTGTTTTTTGGCTACTTAAACCTGTTTGAAAATATTGGTAGTTTTTATTGAACTCTGTACATTTTGGCAGATGTTTAATTTCTACTAATCATTGAAATATAATGGGTGTTAAAATTTTTATGTCTGAAGTTTGAGTCTATATTTTGAAACTGTAAATAATTCATTATCAGTGTAACTTTTGTTTGACAAAAGACTTATACTGTATGAATAATTGAAATAATGAAATTATTTGCCCTGTACATTTTTTAAGAAAATCTTGTTTGTTTAAAAAGTCTTGTATAAATTATAATTTTTATTTAAATAAACCTAAAATGCTTTGTGCTAATGTTTCTTGCAAACTTCAGTTACTTATCTGTCAAACTACACCTGATTCCTTGGAACAAAGCGAGTTAATGCTTTTTCATAGCTACAGGTCCATCGCTGGGGGGAGGCAGGTGGGTCTCACTGCTTTTGAAGCCCAAGAAACTTGAATTATATTTTAAATAATTCCATTACTTTATTGAAGAGTGTGTGTATATTTTTGGTTAGGTCTCTTCTGTGATTACATCAGTCACTTTGTAGTACACGGTTAATTTAAGGAATGAAAAAGCAAGCAGTGATTTCTAAGATGCCACTGCAGGAAGGCATGGGTGACCCAAGATTGTTTGGAGGAGTACATACTCCTCATCAGCCAGAGCTCCACCCCACTGTGCTGCAGGTGGGCACTGGAAGTAGGGATAAGCCCTTTTCCATCCCCAGGGTGTGCGGGTGGAGCAGCATTCCATAACCAGGAATGGCTGTTGTGCAGTCTCTGTGTCACCTCAGCTCTCTGGTCACACCAGCCCACGCTGCAGTGCAACCTCTGTGCAACCTGTGCCCTGCTGGGGATGAGTGGCCAGGCTCCCTCGTCCTGTTGTGTTCCAGGGAAGCTGTCCCGCTGTCCTGCTGCCCTGCGCTCGCTTTCACAGCATTCTCAGGCCTTTGTGTGCCCTTAGGAGTGAAATCCCAGGAGTGAGCTGCCTGGTCATCTGATCCAGACCCATTTGTTTGTCTCTGCAATGCTCCTTTCTGTGTCTGGCTCGGCTGAAATGGGTCAGTCTGGGATGGATCCTCTGCACGTGAATGTGTGCTGCTCTCCTTATTTCAATATTTAGTTTTCTCATGGTGGCAGCAATACAGCTGGTGATATAATGGTGTTTTATGCTTTCATTTTCTGTGTTCTGACAATACTTAACTTGTTCAGAGAATACTTAACTTCCCTCTTGTACTGCTTTAATGCGTTTTTTGTTCAATATTTGTACAAGATGAGTTGCACCTGCAGCAGTACTCACAGAGGCTGGATTCAATCCCAACTGCCTGAAGCCTTGTGGAAGGAAAATGTGGAGCCTGGAAGTCTGGTTTTGGCTGTAGACTCCATGGTGTGTGTGGGGGGACACAGTCTTCCTGAAAACAGTGCTTGCTGTCTCAAGGTCACTTTAGCAGCCCATGAAAAACAGAATTGAGTTGAAAGAGCTGTTCACCTGCTCTCCCTGTAACTAATTCCTACTGCAGAAAGGAGGCTTTCCAGCCAGTCTGCAGTGTCACCCACACACGCTGGCTCAGTGCACATGAGCAAGGCATGGCCTTGTGGAGTCCTGGATTAATGGTAAAGGGCAGTTACAGCATTCAGCTTGGAGAAGCTGAGGGTTTTTTTGCTGTTGCTTTTAAGTAACTTTCTAGTTAAGTCTGAGTTCTTCTACTGCATCCCTGGATTCACTAAATTGCTCTCCTTAGTTTTAGGTTAGGCTAAATGTTTTGTACGTCAATTATTGGCTCATCTTAGACTTTTGAATATTTTTATTTCAGAAGTAAGAAATACTAAAGATGTGAGAAGTTAATTTTCTGTCTTAGAGAGGCTGGGATATTGCAAAGGCATCAGTCCCTTGCAAGCAACAGTGTCCTCAGTGTGCTGTGGATTCTCTAGCAGTTAGGTGGGTGTAATGCAGTGCCTGAAGGATGTAGTTGTGAACATGTCTTTAATACTAGATTTAGCCTGAACTGGTGCTGTATTTGGTCAGGTTGGATTTGATTGGGAAGCAGAGAGATGAGGGGTAGATAAACACCTTTTTCTGTTTTTAAATAGCTGGCTCCTTTTTGTACCTTGAAAGCTTCACAGCCTAGTTGAGGTGTGCATTAGGCAAAATTTCTGCTTTTACATTCTCTACTGAAGTTCCTTCCATCTTTGCCAATTTCCGTGATACATAGTTGCATATGGATAATGATCTCCTTCAGCTTTCCTTTTTCACTATGCTTCCCTATTAAATACCAGATTTGTTTATTCTATAGCTTCTGCCTTATGTTTCACTCTTCACTATGTGTTTTTCTTTTTTTTTTTTTTTATTTTCCTCATGTACATTTACAAACCCTCCCAAAAACCAAACTCAAACCTTGGCCCATTTGGCCTATTTCATCCCTTTTCTTACCCCCTGCCCTTTGTTTCATCTCAGGGTGGTCTCATGTGAATAGATGTACTAGCATATGCATGCCCAGAGCAGAACTTTTTCTTCATCCTCACTTTGTGTAATAATTTGATGCTGCCTTTAACCTTACAGTATAGCTGGAAGTTCAAGATTAATTATGTCCAAAGAGAAGTTGCTCTTTTCTTCATTCCTAAATTTCCCAAATTTCTCCTTTGCTGTTTCTGACAGTTTTGAGTTGAGAACTTTTCCACTGGTTCCCCTTGCCTGTGTTTGTTTCCTTCAGTATTGTTCCATTTTCTTCCTCTCACAAAAATAACCCTGTAATTTCAGTCCTGATTTTTTAGAGATACTGACTGACCATGTCCTGATGAACATGTCACAAGTTCACTAAAGCTGCCTTCACCTGTTACATCTTCCATTTTGTATAAATTGGAGCTAAATTGCTGTATCTGCTGGTTTGGATTACTCAGTGGCTTCCATTTTCTCAAGCTAATTTATCATGTCTCTGCTCCTGATCATCTGCATGACTGGGGAAGAAGATGCGTCTTGAACCTGTTGAGTGAGCTCTTCCAAGCGCACAATCTCTTCTTGACAAAGCCAGTTTTACTGCTGCAAGCCTTTGTCGAGCAAAATATGTACCAGCAGAGGAGCAAATGTAGATGTAGATGATTTTGCCTGCTGCAAAATGGTGTTTGGGAAGGAACGTTTGACCCTAAGCTGCTGTTTGCTTAGGCATCTCCATGCCAGTCTCTTGAGCACAGGGCATGAGGTTTTAACCTCTCATGGCTAAGTCAGTAAGAACTTCTGAAAATCCTCTCCCTAGGTTTTTTATGTCAGATAAGTATTTGGGAAGGACTCCTAGTATAAAGTCTGTAAACAAAGCAACTGTATTCAGTATTGGTTTTGCTTTGTGAAAAAATGTCTCCTCTGACCAGAAATGGCATTGGCCGGTCACGAATATTAACCAGCCACACAACAGGAATAAGAGTCATGAGTTGATTCTAAAGCTAACAATCCTTAAAAATATTGTACAAGTTACATATTTGTAGAAAGGGGATCTGTACAAGAAGTATAGAAGTATTTGGGGCCAAAA
>VWZT01010558.1:528756-544826 GCA_013397055.1 Pachycephala philippinensis | reverse complement strand
TATATATATACATATATATATATATACACACACACACACACCCACACACCCACCCCCCTTTCTTTACTCTCATAATGCAAGGCTTTCCTGTTTCAGATGGGTTTTTTCTGCAATACCCTGTGTTTTGGATGCTTGCAGGAAGCGTGTGATTGGTGTTGGTTAGTGGACAGGCTCTAGGAAGTTTCCAAAGCTACGCAGGGTGTCATCATTACTCACAGCACTCACCTGGCAGGGGAGATGCCTTAGAAAGCCATCTTCCTGCTCGTAGAAGGAGCTTCACGTTGCTCTCACAGTGTGTTGACCCCTGTGACTTCCCAAAATAAGCAGCCCTGACTGCACAGCTCATGGAGTGGTGGCAGCTGTGTCTGTGCTCAAATCCTTCTGCAAGATGACTGGTTCTGGGAACTTTCCAAGGAAAGCAAAGCACAGCTAAGCCTTGAACTTTACCTGTGTGATGCAGGACTGAAATGGTGAAGGGAAGACAGATGGGGTATGAGGGAGAGGCAGCTTTTAGTCCAAAACTGGACTTGTGATGACTGTGGGTGCTCCTCACACCATCTGTGGCTGAGCGGGGTTCAGGAGGGCTTTTGGGAAATGGGGAGATGCTGCCTTCAAAGCTGTATAAATATGTTAAGACTCTTTATTTAAATATGCCAAAAAGTGTATAAAGAATGTCTGTATGAAAAATGTAGATTTATTGTATTGCCCTAATACAGCCATTTTCAAATATGACCACTGTGGTCATCATGCAAGGTCACTGTGTGTCAAATACCAGTTGTATTTGTTGACTTCTGGGGAAAATAAACACAAAATAAAATCATCTACAGCCTCAGCAAACATCTTGAACATGCTGCCCTACTAACTTATGCTTAAGATTTATTTCTGCTGTTTGAGTAATTTTACTGTTTTATATTCCTGACGAGGCTTAGTGAAGACTTACTGTGCATCTCCTGTCTTGGAGATGACAGGAGCCTGTTAACACCTGCTTCTAGAGGTGTGCCAGGCTCCAGGTCCAACTGGGTAAACACCTTCTTGGAAAACCTGAGCTCTGGCCTCTGCTCGAGCAAACATTTTAAGGTGACTGTGGTTTCATGCCAAACTAAGAGCTCCCTGCCTCCTGCTTATCTTATGTCAATGCTAGAGCTCACCAGACCTTCCTAAAATGACAGGAGCCCAGCAGAGGATGTGAGAGCAGTGAGAAGAGCAGTGCATTCTCCACCTTTCCAGAAAGCACAGGAAGCTGTTTCAGGGGCTTGGCTGCCCCTGGATCTGCAGCCCAGGTATGGTTTTGGTGGCCATAAGGGATCTGACATACAATTGCCTCTGTGTTCCGCTTTTCAGGTTTCCAATGTCCATCAGATTTCTGAGGTAACTTTTGAAAAAACTTGGATAAACATTAAAGGCTGATCCTAAGCATATAATATTAAAGAATAATACAAAGAAACTGAGCTAAAATGTCTGTGTGTGCAAGTTAACTCTGCACAAAACCTGGTTGTGCAAATATTTAAAGAGTTGGAATGCTGTTGTTAGATGTATGTTTAATCTGCTAAATCCACTTCCTTCAAGCACTGACTTTTGTCCAGCTCCTTCCCTGAAAACTTCAACCAGAGCTGGTAAAAAAAAAAAGGTGAGGGGATAGCTGTTGCTCATCACATTTTTGGGGCCATTGCAATAAAAGCACAGATGGTTAGAGAGGAGGCAGGAAGCACAGCCGGGAGAGGTCGTGGGCTTTTTGTTTGAGCATGTTGTCTCAGGGCTGTGCTGGGTTAGACTCATCGCTCTTGGAAGCAGGAGCAAAGTGGGGATGGCTGTTTCAGAGCCTCCATGCAGAAGCAGCAGAAGGCTTGTCATCTGATGTGTGGCATGTTTTCATCCTAAAAATCATTAATAAGGCTCTTGGACGATGTTAAATTTAAATTAAAAGGTTTTAATTTAATTTGCATTTTTAGCCCATGTTACTCTTCAGTTTTACCTTCTTTCTGCATGTGTGCCTGTGGGCATGTAGCTGTGTGCACTGACAAAATGGGCCCCAAAACCTTACCTCTCTGTGCACAACAGATATGTTCAGAATGAAGGTTGGATCTCTTTTGCCAGGCCTTTAGCCCTGCCCTGCCATCGTGCTCCTGCAGCTTTCCCACTTCAGATCCCGAAGCTGCCCCTAGCCACATCATGCTCCTGCAGGGGCCAGGGTCCATTGTGTGGCTGGGCAGGTGGTGGCACTGCTGAGGTGGTATAAAATGCAGGTAGATACAGGATTGGGTTGTTAAGCCATGTGAAAAAATGCTGGTGTCCTGTATCTTTGCAAAAAATCTCATCCTTAACTTGTAAGATGTGCTGTGGGTTGTAGCAGCAGCAGCTGCTGGGAGAAAGCTCAGGCTTCCCAGATCCCTGTCAGCAAATGCCTGAGTGTAAACTTTTTGCAGGTATACACAGTTTCTAACACTTGCTATTTATAAAACCAAGATAGGACTAACTCGCGTTAGATGGGGGATGTCCTGCTCCTGTTACACCCCATGTCCTTAGCCCACTAAGAACACTGTCTTGCACTTAAACACCCCAGGTCTGTGTCCTTGCACTGCTGCCAGAGATCCCAGCATTTGCTGTATTTATATCTGTCTATGATTTTGTTCCCTTAGTTTTTGAGAGCATGAGCTGTCCGAGTTGTGGAGCCCACCAGCACCAGCCCAGGGTGGGGAATGTTGGGTGGGCTTGTTTCTCAGTGCTGCTGATGTTGAGGTGCTCCTGTGACAGCTCTGGGAACCTGACCTGTAAGCTCCACATGGAAACACATCGCACTAAGTCCTTTGTAGGCTATTTATGTTATTCAGTGGCTGAGATACTTTATAACACTGTATTATAATCCTCCTTGCTGCTAACACTTTTGGTGGAGAATACATTATCAAAATATAGGTGCCAGGTTTCAGTTACTTTTAAGTCTTTGTTCTTGATTTTAGGAATTAGGGGATTGGGTTTCTTTGTTACTGTCAAGAAAGCCCTTACGAGAGACACTTCCCCTGCTTTCAGGAGTTATTTCGGCAATCACATCAGGTTTCTCAGGGCTGGATGAAAGAAGACCTGAGCACCTGGCAGGAGAAGACTCTCACTGCGAGAGGGATGAAGGTGGTGACAAGCTTGCTCAGACTTCTGATTTCTGGCAAAACTGTATCTCCAAGAGGTATTAAATCCCAAATATAGGTGTTTTGAAGTGCTTATGGTGGGTACTCAGCCCTGCAATTGTCCAACTGGACAGAGCTGCTGAAACCTCTCGGCCTGAAGGACCCTCACAGTGACCACGAGCTTGATGGCCCCTCCAAGCCGTCTGTGCTGCTCTGCTGGCCTCAGCAGCTGATTGGAAGTGCCTGCTCTGAGCTCCTGGCTCCCACGCAGCTGCAGGGGAGGTGGAACAGAGCAGCTCCCACAGCCCTGCACAGCGAGCAGTCGGAGCCAGGCACTGTCCCACTGCAGCTCCCAGCTGGGTACAAGTCATTGCTTTGTTCTCATGGCCAGGGGGGTCGTCACACCCCGTGCTCGAGCCTGTCCCAGCTGGGAGAGGTGACAGAAATGCCTTAGCTTTGTGCCTCTGGCAGGGGACACGTTGGGCTGGTGCCATTCCCAAGGCACTGATGGGTGGGCAGAGGTGGAGAGGGGTCCTGCTATCCTCTCCAGCATCTACAGCCAGAAAGGTTCAGGCAAAGCCTGAGCTTTTCTCTCAGCAAAACAGAGTTCTTCTTTAGGCTGTTACCCTCACTCCTGCCCATTGCTCCACAATTTATGATGTCCATTACATTTTAATCAGCCAGCTCTCTGTGGGAAGGACTGTACTGCTTGCACTGTCAAGATCATGAGAGCAGCCATGGTGAAGAGAGAGGGACACCATTATGAGGAGGGTGTCACCTGTCCTGTGTCTTTTATCCTCTTCTATTAGGTTAACTTTCTGTCTGGTTTCATACTGGTTTGTATAGTTCCTGAAGTGCAGGAGCTACCCAGGCTCTCCTTTTGGAGCCTAAGCCTGCAGATCAGAAATATGCCTGTCAGAGCCAGGGGAACTGTGCTATGCCAAGCCAGCCTGGGCTCAGGGGACCCTTGGTCTCTATTTCCTCTTGCTATTGATGTGGTTGAGGTAATCTAAATGCCCTTTCCCTTTGTTAGATTTTTGCTGAAATACAGCTGCTGAGTGAATCTTCTAACCAATTTAAAGGGAAGCCCCTGTGGGAAATGAAGTGCATTTATCAGATGTTGGTTTTGATGCTCTCTTTAGGAAAAGCAACATTGTGGTCTGTCTAATTTTATCTGTTTTTAATAAGCAGAGGCAGTATTGTCTGCTGTGGTGCCTGCTGAGCTGTGGGGGCGATGTGCTCTGTGCACAGGATGGGGAAAGAGCTGCTCATCTTCACAGGGTACCAGGATTGCTGCACTGTGCTGAAGCTGGAGGTCTCCAGCATCCAGAATATTGCTCACCTGGGCACCTCTGAGACCTCTGGGGTGGGTTTTTTAACAATGTGTTTTCCTGTGAGCTCTCTCCTGGTGAGTCCTGCTGCATTCAGCTCATAATTGAAGACAACCTGCATCCTCCCTGAGCCCTGGGCTGGTTCCATCTGCTGGTATTTAATAATGAAGGGAAGGAACTTGGAGTAAGTGTGCTACTTTAGATCTCATTGGCAGTTTCAACTCGCTCATCAGCAATGAGGTGAAAATAGCATCTGGCTACAGATCAGTGTGCAGGCCTTGGAAAAGGTCCCTGTGCCTAGTGATTGCAGTGGCATTGAGATGCAAGTTTTTGGCATGCACCTAAGTCCTTTATAAGAAGAAAGCTCTGTTTGCACATTCCAAGAAGAGAAGCAATGTTGTTAATCCAAGTGCTCCATAATACTGGAATGCTTTTGTAACGAGGTGGGGGCTAAAGGCTGAAGTAAACTCCCATCTCACACCTCCCCACACTGCAAGTCTGGCAGCTGTAGGTGAGGGAGGGTTGGAGAGGCCTCAGCTCCAGCAGGATGTGTGCTGGTTCCTTAGGCTCCAACAAGGAAAACAGAGGGAAAATAGCTTGGAAAAAGCCTTTGCCTTCAAGAGTGCAGTGTCTGTTGTCTTTAATAGGTAACTTGATCAGCCCAGGGGCTGGCCAGCGTGGCTGGGGGTAGCTGCCTACTGCTTCTCCAGCCACCCTCCACCCACAGCTCCATCCTGGGCTCTGAACCCCCCAGGGTGCCCTTGCCTTGTGCTCTGGCTGTCAGGGCATGGTTCCTGAGCTATGAACCCCTCAGGGTGCCCTTGCCTTGAGCTCTGGCTGTCAGGGCATGGTTCCTGAGCTATGAACCCCTCAGGGTGCCCTTGCCTTGTGCTCTGGCTCTCAGGGCATGGTTCCTGAGCTATGAACCCCTCAGGGTGCCCTTGCCTTGAGCTCTGGCTGTCAGGGCATGGTTCCTGAGCTGCGTGGCACTGTGGCATGCCAAGGGGCAGCAGAAAATACTCAACACTGCCATCATAGGGCTGGAAGGAGCTGTGCACTGCAAAACCCTGTCCTCTAAGGCTGCTAAATGAGGCCTGCATGCAGGCAGGTGTCTTGCCTGTACCTGCTGTCTATATTGCCTATTTACTGATGGCAGGCATTTTGGGGAGGAAGAGCAAAATAAGGGAAGCAAGGGTAAATATCTGACCAAGGAGAAACTGGCCTCTGGCTTCCCTCCTGCCTCCCAGTCCCACTGCCGTGTGCTGGTGAAGGATTCATGGCACATCCCGTCACTCCAGCCTCAGCTGCAGGTGACTTGATTTTCACAGAAGGGGTTTTTATCCAGAGAGTACGTCAGGCATATATGCAGATCTGATTCAATATTTAAAAAAATAAAGTAACAGTTCTGTTATATCTCTGACTCAATTTGCTTTTTCCTGAGACCCATCCAGTCTTCCGGAAAACAGGCAAAGATAGGAAAGAGACAACAGACAATGCGATTATTGATCTAAACATTTTTAGCCAGGTGGTAGCAAACATGTAAAAAAAAATTTGTATCTCTTCACTAATATAATTAGCTGTGGCTGTCAGTATCTAAGGAACAACTAAAATAACCATGTTAGACTGTGCTGTATACTGTGACAAGTAATTTCAAGGGTCTTTGAATGTTTAGCAGTGGAAGGAGGAGGTAGAAGCAGGAAAGGTTATTATAAAAAAAGTCCCTGAACGCTGAGGCACAACAAGACTCTGTGGTCTTCTTGCAGACCTCAGTTATTTGCTTTCCCAGGTACAACCCTGTCTTTTTGCAACTGGAATGCATTTTTTACCCCAACACATACTTAAATCCTTCCTGATGGACTAATTCCTACTTGCTTCTCTATTCATGCCCCCTAAACTTTGCATCCATAAATAAGAAATGTAGATTTGGGGATATTCAGTGCTATTATGAGAATGTGCATATTTTCTTCCTGGTTATTTCAGGTCTGTTATCTGGTTCAAAGTCAGAAAAAAATCCAGATTTCATTGAAAAGATGTAAAAAACCACATTCCCTTTCAAGACATCAAATTCTCTTAATAGTAGTACCCCTGACTGCTGCTTTGTTGCTATGGTGATTACTAGTCCATTTAAGCCACTTTAAAATGGTAATGATGAGCAAGAAAACCAAATTCATAACGATGTCATTAGCATAGATATTTTTGTGTCTTCCATGAGATCAGGAAATGACCAAAGTCTGGGGAATAGTAGCCTGATTTATTTTCAGTTTTTATGGGCTGCTAATCATTTAATGGCAAACAGATTTGATGCGAGCTGCTATCAAAGATATCAGCTCAGAGCTCTGAGATGATAAAGCTATGGGGCCTTTGTGATCCACAGTGGTAGAATAAGCCAGCCTGAACTAATTCAAATACTTTCAGCGACATCCTCCACCACTGGTGTGACACCAGACTTAGCTCTGTGAGGAATCTGGTCATGCTGCAGCAGTACCAGGGAAGGGAAACCCAATGTTAACGTGGTTCCCAAACTTTTTGGGCCCGCAAGCCCTCAGAGCCAGACAGATGAGCTACCGCCCTCAGCACTTCAGCTGAAGAACCACAGCGGTGATGCTGTGCTTGTGGGCCAGTAGCTTTGAGCTGGAAGTTAACTGGGGGTCTGCAGAGGGCTGAGGGGGACCTCAGCTGCAGTGAGTGCTCTGAAGGGGAACAGAGAGGGAGAAAACCCCAGCACCCACCACAGGACACCTCTCTGCCTGTCAGGACACATGCTGTAGCTAGAGGACTTCAAATGAATGAAAGGCATCACACGTGCTGGTGTGTGAGGTGCCTGGTGAGCTTCACTGGCCGGTGGCTATGGAGGGGACATGGATAATGGTCCACTGAGCAGGGGCTGGGGCAAGAAGAAGGAAAGGAACCTTCAAGCAGCACTGATGAGGGAAGCTGAGGCTGTCCAGGCACACCTGCACTTCCTTTAATCTTTTGAAACTGTTTCAAAGTATGATCATGTGTTTAACCCTTTAGTGAATAAAGTAAATGTGTTTCTTATCCATCAGTATCCTTGCACGGGGCAGTTTTGGTTATTGGTACCAGCAGGAGTTGTGATGCCCTCCAGCATTAGGAAGGATGCTCCCACGCAAGTGACGGGCCTTGTACGAGGACAAAGGACACTGGATGCCATGGCAGAGAGGCACAGTTGACACAGGCAAGTGACAGCCATCACCCCTTGGCCAGCGGCAAGGTCTGATCCGGGGATGGGGGCACCCCGCACTGCCACTCTCCTGCAAACTGGATCCATTAAATATTTGTCCTCAGCAAGGTTATATGTCAAGGGTATGGCTCCAAAATCTCTTGTTTAATGAAATATGCACTGCATAAAAGATATTTTAGTGACTGAAAATCTTAAAAATACTGACCAGCTGGAAGGAGGAGGGGAAAGCCTAAGGTAAAATAATAAAATAGATGAAGTGGCAGACTCTATGCTGCTGGTGTCGCTGATGCTGCTTTGGTTTAAGACTTCAATAAGGCAAGAGGAGTCTGAAGTCCCAGACATGACAGACAGGAGTTATCAAAGTAAAGTTACTGTGACTATTTTTATAAGGCTCCTGGAAAATTAAAAGCCTCTCCTTTCCCTGCTAAGAAAAAAAGTTTGAGCTGAAATACAAAAATATCACCTGCTGTTCAAGGCCAAATTCTTTATCACTTCTGAAAATGTGGAACTTGTTATATCCTGAGTCACCCAACAAGTGAGGAAACTCTAATTTCAGAGGCAAGAGGCTGGTGCTTACAGCACTCTTTCCATGGCAGGGGGCACAACAGGCACAACTGGAAATACTCTTGTCTCAGCACCTGGCTTTAGAGTCTGTCTGCCACTGGTTCCAGCTACAATGAATTGTTTAANAAAAAAAAAAAAAATTAAATTTAGAAAAAGCGAAGTATTGATTTTCTGATATTTTTGCCTGACCTTCTTCCCTTTACTGAGGGGTAAATGTGTTAGTTGTTGATGCACACACAGTGCTGACAGCCTGTGTCAGCATGTGCTGTGTAGTGACAAGTCCCACTCCAGAAAACAGGCTCTGAAAAGCTGGGAGTTGGGCAGCATGTTCCTGAAAACCCCTCTGGTGTCATCATGGCCCAACAGTGCCTTGCTAATGCAAGATTTGCTCCTTGGTCCACCTTCTGTAGGAGAGATGCTTGACGTAAATCCAAAATTTTAGTAAATCCAAAATTGAGACTGCCATGCTTTCCTTATTTTGTCTCAGAATACATATACACACACATATATTTATATATAATACCTGGTTTTACTGGTTTGAAGAAGGTAAGCCAAGATACACTAAAAATGCTGAACCTAATAAATCCTTGTAATGTAATACCAATATCTGCCTAGCCCAGCAGGCTGCTGATGACCCTGATGAACCAGAGACGTCAGTGTTTTGGCTCCCTCTTGTTGGTGTCATGGAGATGCCCATTGCTGTGGCTTGTGCACCACAGAGGATCTGGAGCTGCCATTTGGAAATTGCCATAACCAGGGTCATGGTGGAGGCTCACGTGGAGGGGTATATATGGATGAGAAGTTTGCTTTGAAGACAACAAGAGATACTAAAATGATTGAGCCTGTTCCACTCTGAATTTTTGGTGCCTTCACTGGCAAGGATGAACTCACTGAGTGATCCCTCTTAGAAAAGTGGAAGGAATGCAGGATATTTCATGTGTTTTGCTTCATGAAAAAAACTGTGATGCAAGAACTTTATTTTAATTCAAAGCCTGTACAATGTGACATTTTCCTTTATCTCCTCCATCCATATGTGGCTTCTATGTGAATAGCAATGCAAGAAAACAACATCAAAATTAAAAAGAAAACCATAGTATTTTTGGCCTGAAGAAATTTCATCAAAAAATTCATCACAGAAGGGACTGAGCGAAGGCAGACTCAGCTTGTCATTTTGGATGCAGGCAAATGGAAAGGTAAATGAAAGGCAAAAATGAAGGTGTTGGGTCACTATCTCTAATAACACATCTAATTCTGTTGTTATTCCATCTCCAGGTTGATCTGGGGAATTTGTTGAACTGTGAATTTCTGTACACATATAAGGTTCATGCTTCAGTGCACAGCGCTGATTGCTCATCAGAGGCCTGTGAGCAAAGGGAGCTACTGCAGAAATTCAGTTCTCCTTCTGTAATGAGCTTGTCCAAAAGAAAGAAGGAAAAGGATTAAAGTCAGTTATAAATTGTGTGTGTTTAATTTTCCATTATGATCTTTCTTTGCAAACTTCTTAGTTTTCCCCCACATGACTTCTGTATAAATGACTCTATATATATATATATATACGTTTTTCTTCATTTAAACATAACACCAGATGAATTCTCTTTTGTCAGAGTCATAGAGCAATGAAGACAACAAACAAAAACCCACTGAGTGGTTATTTATTGCCTGTGATGTTTCAATGAGGAAAGACTTCCTGTGACCAAATTAACCAGCTTCCCTCTCTGTTTATTTGACTAACAGATGAACAAGACTGAAAGGATTTGCTATTGCACCTTCTCCCTAGTAATGCATCAGTGTGGAATGAACTTCATGGCAAGCCAGAGTGCAGCAGGAAGGAGCTCTGTGCTTGCAGGGGTCTCTGGCTGCAGTGCTACTAATTATGTCAACTGTGGCTCTCTTTCTAGGAGGGAGATTCAGCACAGCAAAAAAGGACTTGTAAATAAGTGGGCTATTTAGAAACCATTCACACAAATGGAATGAGCCTCAGAGTGTGTTTTAGAGCAGCAGCAAGGGTGAGAGTTTCATAGGAACTGTTTTCTGTTCATCTGCTATCCTGCTGGAGGCTATTAATTGCTTCTTATTGGAATGTGTGTTGAGGACAGCTGAATAGTGTTGAGCTCTGCAAGGATGGCTTTCATTTCACTTATGAACCAGGCTTAGAGCAAGTGAGGGTCTTTCTTAGAAGGTTTGCAGTAAACGTTCCTATAAGAGAAACTTAAACTCTGCAGGTTTTAGTGTAATTTCTTTAAAATCCTGCCCAGATGATCTCTGCTGAGCTTTACTGCATTTCCCACAAGGTGTTCAGCTGCATCACAGCACAGCAGCTCCAAGCCTGCACAGCAAGTGCTGAGGAACTGTCTCGGATCCCTTGGCTGTTCAACCAGTGGTGGCAATACATTTTGCTTCCACTATTTCAGAAGCACTTCTATTTCTCTTTTTCATGAGCTCTCAGTTGCAACCTGGTAGTAAAAACACACAGCTCTATAAAATCCATCTCGTTAAGGTAACTTTTTCTATCCTGTGCATCACTTAAGTGCTTGTCTAAGTTGTGTTTATCTCCAAGGGTTCCATCAGCAAAGGTTTTATTCCCAAAGCCCGGCTGCTCTTCAGAATTGCTTTTCTCTTTACACTGCAAAGTCAAGCAGGTTTGAATTTTGGTTGGTTTTTTTTCTTTTAATTGCTTACAGAGGCCGCTAAAAAGTCGATGTTTGCCAGTTTTTACCACAGGTATAGCTGGCTTTTAATTAAGCCTCTAAGCTTCTTCAGATTGTTTCTTTTCTACAGCCAAGTAGATATTAGGTTTTATATCCCAGGGGAAAATGAGTTCTTTAGCATTTGTTGTTTGGCCTGATGCAAGTTGGAATATTCACATGGGCACACATAAAAATCTGAACAAATTATTCAAAAACCACCATCTAATTTGAAAACATCTAGATGCTTTTGTTTCAAGCTGCAATCTATAGCACATATGTTCCTGAAGCTGCAGTCCTTGGGGCCATGAGTTTAGATTCCCTTCGTTCCCAATTTCCCCTGTAGCTTTAATCTTCAGGCTTTGCTAACTTATAGAGAAAAATCCTGGGGAAGAAATGCCAATCAGACAGCAACCTACTTTGCTTTCTCTCAAACCAGCTTCTTATGGATTCTCATCAGCCTCCTGGGAACACATGAAGGTCTGGGGATCTGAGGATCCTCTCTTTGGTGTAGCTACATCTCCCATCATTTACCCACAGTAATACTGAATCAAAACATTCTTTTGACAGAAAGCTCCTGAGGGAGCATTGCAAACTTTTTTGGTAATGGCACCAAATTCCCATCTTGAAAACTGGGACTCAAACAACCCACCGCATTTCTGTGTGGTGAATTTACCTGTGCTGTGTTACCTTCAGAACTGTGTTGACTCCCAGATTGCTCTCACTTTAGACAGAGCCCAAGTGATATCTTAGGTTTGGTAGGATTTCTGCCAAATCAGGTGCAGTGAAATGACTAAAGAGATTTCTGGGTGCAATCACGCAGGAAGCAAGCAAATGTTCTTTATGGCTAAACTCAAAACAAGTTTTCTTTCCCTTTCCTTCATTTTTTTTAGTGCCCAGGTCTGCCAAGGCTGTGGAGCATCCATCACATATTTATGTTCATTTCAGATCCAGAAACAAAATTAAAAATGCGGGGAGAGGCATTAACATGATTCACAGAGTTTCTAAAAGCATGAGGAAAACATAAACCAAAGAGAATTTAAAATCTGGATGACATGAGGAGCTCCTGAAGAAACTGAGTCTGATGCAATGCAGGAAAAGATGTTGACGGGATGGCCTCATAGGTTTTAAATATTTTCATGTCAGCAGATTTATAAGGTCAAGAGTTCTTCAGAGGTGGTAAAGCATAAAACCAGCATAAAAACAGGTAGGTTACACTGTGACAAACCTCAGAGTATGGCATTGTGAAATAGGGAGCTGAGACACTGGAAATGCAGGCACCGAGGAACAGGCTAGATAAAACTTTGAAGAAAAGGTGGATGAAATGATCTTGTAAAATTATCACTGACCAGAAGGGCAAAATAGTCACTTTTTCCAATTTTAAGACACTTGTTGGATAAAAAGACCCCATTCCTTTGACGCTTCAAAATCAAACAATTTTTTTTTTGGTGGTTCACTATGAATTTCCCATTCAATGTGTNGCCAGGCTAAAATTAAGAGCATCACTTTGATATACATGGGCCCACGTGGGTGAGAGAGCTGCTGGTGGGTCCAGCCATAGGATCAGACTCTACCTTTCCTTTAAAAAAGTGAGCCCAACAAACAAGCTCCCTCCTACACTTGTGAATCACAAAACTCAAGCGATTTCTTGGTGTCTGAGATTTTTAAGCCATAAAGAAGTAATTTTTAAAAATTCAACAATAAGTTGTTTTGTTTTCCATTGAAGATTAAAAAAACCAGTTTGCTCTCCAGGGTTCAGGTCTCCTATACAGATTCCCAGCAAAATCCTGGCTGAAATTTTTATTAATTTGGTGTTTGGCTTTAGATGAGGGTGGAAGTCTTTGGGACAGGTTTAGTTTTGTTATTAGAATGGATCTACATTCCCATGCCATCACTGTTTGAGGCATCTGAAGGATGTAAAACCATGTGGATTTGAAATCAATTATAAAGCCAAGTGAATCAGATTAAACTTTCTTGAATCACAACTATGTAAGAAATGCAGAATTGAAAACAATGATAAAAAGGAGAATAATTTTTATAAAGTTCAGTTGAAATTCTCTAAATCGTGCAGATAAATTGAGACAAAGATTCTTAGTTAACATAATCTTAAAATAAAATATAAGACTGCAGCACAAAGTCTAATACTGAGACATTGCATTCAGCAGCTCCTCGCAGCCTCCTGCTGCGGTGGGACAGCAGCTAAGAAAAGAGCATTCAGGGGCAGTACGGCCCCGCTGCTCAGGAGCATGTGGAGATGTGTGTTCACATCAGAGAATCATTGATTCATGGAGTATTTTGGGCTGGAAGGGACCTTTAAGGGCCAACCCTCCTGCAATGACACCTTCAACTAGATCAGGTTGCTCAGACCCCTATCCAACATGACCTAGAATGTCTCCAGGGATGGGGCATCCTCACCCCTCTGGGAAAGCTGCACCAGTGTTTCACCACTCCCACCATAAAAAATTTCTACATCATACATAATTTAAATCTATCCTCCTTTAAAACCACCACCTCTTTTCCTATAATTCAGTTGAGTTTTGTGGAAGCTTTTTGATTCTACTCAAGGAGAAAGGGAAAGCTGGGGGACGTGTACATGTAGGGGGGATTAGGGTAAGGGGAGATGAAGGCTTTGGTGCTCAGGGAGAGCTGTGCCTGTTGGGATCCGTGCTCCTGGGGATGGGGTGACCACTGGGGTGCTGTGCTGGGCAAGGAAAGATGATCAGGAAAACTGGATCAGGATAGCTGAGAGACTTCAAATATGCCAACTTTCCTGGTTAAACACAGCTGTAGAAGAAAAAATTCCCCTATGTTTTCAGTCTGAGGCCAAACTCGGCTGGGATATGTGGAGCAGCTCAGCTGCATGTGTTAGAAGTTTTACATGGGGAATTTATGGTTGCATCAGAAAGTGTTTTCTGGGTCAGCTTTTCCCTTTTTTGGGCTCTCATTTTCCCAGTTCACTTCTATCTCACCTGGACACACACCAACTTCTAGCACATATAACTTTCCTTTTGGCCTTTACTACCCAGCTGTGTGGTCTGGAACACAGATACCAGAGCAATGAATGTGTTAAAAGAGGTAAAGTTTATGTGTTCATCTAATACATGCTTAGTCTAAATCTGAGTATCAATCACAGTAGGCTTATTTGGATACTTAAGCATGTGCTTGAACATTTATATATGTGTATATATATATATGTATATATATATATATAAAAGAAATAAAATTATGTGATATTTATGAATGCTATTATGGATTTCTGTGTCATTAGATGTTCATTATCTTAACAGAAAGCGAAAGGTGGTTAGCTCATGACCGTAATTAAAGTGTTGGCTGTAATTTTATTGTTGATGTACAATTTTTTCCTGTGTCTACCTAACATTTTGTTTCAGGACAAAGCTGTGTATTGTACCACACAGAACCAAACTGCTGAAGCTGGAAGCATCTCAGAAGACTGTCTAGTTCATCCCCTGCTCAGAACAGGGTCAGTCACAGCAGGGTGCTGAGGACATGTCCAGTCAGCCAAGGGTGGAGACCCTACAACCTCTCAGGGCAACCTTTACGGTGTTTGATCTCCCACACAATAAAAATAGTGGTTAAGTGCTGTATACTGCAAGTTCTGGCTTCTTTAAATCACCATACAAAGCAAAATGGATACCAGTTTAAATACACAAACAGACATTTCTCCCTAAGTCCATTTTTACCACAATGTATTATCTTATTGCAGCAAGGAAAGTGCCACTAGCTGGTACAAGTAAGATGGCTGGATACATAAAGCTACTTAGGAGTCCAAAACAAGGAGTGTGTACAGAGCTTTCAAAATGTGGTCTGAATAACTTTGCTAGGATCAAGGTTGAGCCTGACTCCCTGGTTCACTACCCTAAACCTCTCGTTTCATTTGGTCTGTCTTTTCTGTCTCTCCCCATGAGATCTGAAATAACAGTTTTGGCCTTTCCAAAGCCAAAGACAGTCTATTCCTTGCAGAATTAAGACACACTGTCTTATTAAAAGGAGTATAATATTGGAGTATCTTTGGGTTTTTTGCTACATGGATTGTTCATTAAGAACCTCACTCAACATTTCGTGAAAATATGAAAAAATTGGATATTGTATAATTAAAATCTTTACTATTTTAACTTTCTCACACGTGGCATAAACATGAGTAGATCTTATGAAGCGTGGTTTGGTCCCAAAGGAAAAAAAAAAAAAAAAAGTCAAACACCAAAATAAAGAAATCATCCCAGTAAGATGGGTTTTTTCAAGTATGGAGCTTTATCTTTCAGGCAAGCAGAAGCAGTGCACACTGAATACTTGCAGGCTACAAAATGCAAAAGCAAATTGTATGCNAATCTATCCTCCTTTAAAACCACCACCTCTTTTCCTATAATTCAGTTGAGTTTTGTGGAAGCTTTTTGATTCTACTCAAGGAGAAAGGGAAAGCTGGGGGACGTGTACATGTAGGGGGGATTAGGGTAAGGGGAGATGAAGGCTTTGGTGCTCAGGGAGAGCTGTGCCTGTTGGGATCCGTGCTCCTGGGGATGGGGTGACCACTGGGGTGCTGTGCTGGGCAAGGAAAGATGATCAGGAAAACTGGATCAGGATAGCTGAGAGACTTCAAATATGCCAACTTTCCTGGTTAAACACAGCTGTAGAAGAAAAAATTCCCCTATGTTTTCAGTCTGAGGCCAAACTCGGCTGGGATATGTGGAGCAGCTCAGCTGCATGTGTTAGAAGTTTTACATGGGGAATTTATGGTTGCATCAGAAAGTGTTTTCTGGGTCAGCTTTTCCCTTTTTTGGGCTCTCATTTTCCCAGTTCACTTCTATCTCACCTGGACACACACCAACTTCTAGCACATATAACTTTCCTTTTGGCCTTTACTACCCAGCTGTGTGGTCTGGAACACAGATACCAGAGCAATGAATGTGTTAAAAGAGGTAAAGTTTATGTGTTCATCTAATACATGCTTAGTCTAAATCTGAGTATCAATCACAGTAGGCTTATTTGGATACTTAAGCATGTGCTTGAACATTTATATATGTGTATATATATATATGTATATATATATATATAAAAGAAATAAAATTATGTGATATTTATGAATGCTATTATGGATTTCTGTGTCATTAGATGTTCATTATCTTAACAGAAAGCGAAAGGTGGTTAGCTCATGACC
>VWZT01010558.1:467668-527925 GCA_013397055.1 Pachycephala philippinensis | reverse complement strand
TATAATTAAAATCTTTACTATTTTAACTTTCTCACACGTGGCATAAACATGAGTAGATCTTATGAAGCGTGGTTTGGTCCCAAAGGAGAAAAAAAAAAAAAAAGTCAAACACCAAAATAAAGAAATCATCCCAGTAAGATGGGGGTTTTTCAAGTATGGAGCTTTATCTTTCAGGCAAGCAGAAGCAGTGCACACTGAATACTTGCAGGCTACAAAATGCAAAAGCAAATTGTATGCGGTGAATTAAAAAAAAAAAAAAATCCCAGAAGATGAACATCTTAAACCCCAAGCAAACCATTATTTAAATTTCTTATCATGGAACATTTTCCCTTTGACACCTGCGAAGCAGCAGCTCGAATCAGCCCCTCGAAGGCCGGGAGGCAGAGCCCTGCCCGCAGGGTTTGACAGCCGCGTCCCACCGGCATGGAGCTGCCGGCGCGGTCAGGTACCGCAGCGCTTCCAACACTGCTGCAGCAGAGCGAGGGCTGAGTGCTGTAAAATACCTGTAGCACTTCTCCAAATGAGGTCAGTGAGTTTGTTAAGAGCCAAATATTCTTGCTCCGTGTTAGCTCTTAATAGTGGATGGTGGAGTCATATCTCAGAGAAGCACTGGATGGCAGTAAATGCCCAACAAAACCCAGGCAGACAAAGGCAATTAAATAAAGCAAGGCAGAGAGAAGCTGAAAACTTCAACTGCTTCAATGATCAGTTCTTTACAAATGGCTATTATATAATATAATAAGTAACTGTAGTTTTACTTATTCATTAGAGAGTTTTGTGCATGGCTACAATCCATCTGCTTTAAATGGCTTGAGAGTGAAATTGGCTGTCTCAGACTTTATGGGAGTTGCTGAATATCAGGAAGGAGAAAAAACCTTTCTGTTTTCAGGTACATTGCAAAGTGGATGAACAAAAGATTTTTCTTTGAAATTTTAAACAACTGAATATATTTTCTTATTTGCTGAGGTTTTGCAGATTGATTGCTTTTTTGTATGGATAGGCAAATGAGCACAGAGAAGTATTTCTGTTGAACTTGATAATGTTTTTTCTTTGAGATGCATTTTGACTGATAAAAGCAACAGCATTGCCAAGCTTGACATTGTAAGGCATTTAATTTGATAATGGATAACATTCTGCTGAAAAAACCCCAGCATTTCTGTGCATGAGGCATTACAAACCCCTATCAAAAGGCTCAGAAATCAGCTGATGGACAGATCTCAGAAGGTAATTATATCCAAGAAATCATTCTCCCAGTGGAGTGTGCACTCTGGGATTTCACGAGGTGCCGGCTCATGGTCCTGCTCTCATCAACATTCTCCGCAGCCAGGGTGCAAATACACCCCAGTGGATGTGACTGCACAGAGTTTGTGTGGGGGAAAGTGATAAAGGGCAGCCCTTCAGAGCCATCCAGTGGCACAACAGCTTGGGCTCCCTTGACTAATGTGCCTTTTAACAGTGGGCTGAATTGCTGGAGATGGAATGGCATAGCTGGAATATTTTTTGCAGGTACCAGTGACAGGACTTGGGACTGTATTTCAGCAAGCAGTGGCCAAGAAATGGTTTCACTGTGGATAGCTGGCTGCTGATAGGCTCACAGACTAGCCAAGTGGCTAAAGTGCTAAAGTAATCCATGGCTGCATGGGAAAGAAATACTGATGAGAAGTGGGAAGGGAAATTATCACTCTGTGAGGCATTAGCAAGAGCTTTACTGGAACAGACTGACCACTTCTTGGATCCCCAGTTCAAAAAATATGCTGATAAATTGGAGAGGATACACTGAAATACTGCAAGAATGATTTGAAGTCTGGAAAAGCTTAGAGCATGCCAAGAGCTCAATATAATTTTTCCAGAAGAAGCTTAAGTGCCTTGGTCATGGCCTGTAAGCCCCTACCCAGGGAAAAGGTTTCTGAAGTTTCTGAGTCTCTAACACAGCAGAGAAAGGCTGGAGTCAGGGTCAGAGGAAGGCTGAAGATCTAGGATGGAAGAAAATGACTTTTTCAAAATCTTTGTACATTATCCATCAGGACCCTGGGCTCAGCCATGCAGGGACAGCCATTATGGAAAAAAAATGAGCATTCAGTGCATGAGTTTCTCCTCTGGTACAGCAGTAGGTATCTAGATGAGCAGCTTAAGTCAACACTTGTTTTAGATTCATTCACGCATAAATAAGAGCAGATTTTTGTCTGCCCTTCACCAGATAAACAACAACGTTCCTAATTTTTCACAGCAATATTAAAACAGAGAACTATGTTGCCATGAAATAAATTGTATAGGGCTCAGAAACAGCATACTGTAGATAACAAGGTCCTTAGGATAAACAGATATTTTTGTTGCAAATACAACAGAATTCTTTTTATATAAAGAATACCGTAGATATGTCAGATAAAAGCCTTGATACATAGCTAGATACCAGACTGTATTCAATAAGTTTTCCAAACATCTTGTTCTGTCTGTCAGATCTAATGATGACTGGTGACTAGACACTTCAGTGAAATGCTGCTTTGCTATTTATTTCTCATTTAGTCTCCTGAGAAATCTCAAAACATTTCCAATTTGATTTAAGGAAGTTTCCAGAAGTCAATTGAACATGCTACAGAAAGCAGTTCACTTTCATGGTCAATATGCAGTCTATAAAGAACAATAAGGAGAAGGTAATTTCATTTTGATCATGCTAACCTTGTATGTTTGTGCTCTGCTTGGATTTTAGTACTCCTGTCACTTGCTCTGAAACTTGTGTTAAGTTGAATCCTTTTGTCACATGCAAATTTCCCTGAGATGGAGTACAACGATGCAGCTAAACTTTGCCCACATGAAGGCCAAGCTAGTCAGCAGCCTGGGAGGCCCGAAATGGCAGAGCCCACAGCCATGAGTGGTGGTAGGGAGCTGTGCTTTCAGCCCATCCTGCCCGGCAGTCACAAAGGTGGACATTTTTTTTTGAGCATTCCCTTAGCTTCCCTTGAGAATGTCACCAGGGAAATTAACTATTTCTGCTGAAATAATGGGATGGTAAATCATTGTCTTCCTCAAGCATTAAAGACCCTCAAGCCGTAAGGCTGCTTTTGCATTGACAGCATTGATCTCCTAGACCACCTTCAAATCCATACCCATCCTATGGACAGGCAATGTAGGTCTGATAACCAGTGTCCAGCAGAGATACCTGCAAACCCCAGTCATTATTGTGGCTGCTTGTGGAAAGGAAAAGCTGCCATTCAAAAAGGCAGCAAAGGGCCTGTGTTTAGCCTGGAAAGGCTAAACATGGAAACATGGAAGGGGAGAGGATATATTCAATATTCAATATTCAGGGAATGGTCCTCAGGGATATTTGATCTGAAGGGCAGCTTAGATGAGGGATATAAGCTGGTCTTGAATAAACATAAGCTGGAAATTACCAGAAGGGTCCCAGTCTATTAGAAGAATAAGAACCATAGTGTCCTAGTGGAAGAAATGTATTTTTCTTAATAACTTTAAGGTGGATCTAGGTCAGTTTACGAAGGTCATATTACGTGCCTGCTGTGGTGGCCGAGGCTGACTGCATGACCAGGGAGGTCCCCCCAGCCTTGTGCCTCTTGCTGGCATGAACTGCATGGACTGCTTATCCCTGTTCTCCCTAAAGTCTCGTGCCAAATAGCAGCCTGGTGTTTTCTGTTTTTGCCCTCCCACACACTGTGTTTATTTACAATAATGATAAAAAAATTTTCAGTCTGTGGTTTCCAGACACTGTAGGTAGAGTGAAAAAAAAAAACCACAAAAAAACCCCTAGTCCAGCAATCAAGCAATAGTTTTACTGTGAATATCAGGCCTGCAGTAGTTTTCAATGGTTTGTTGCCATATTAGCTTTTTTTCTAACATCATTAAGTGCTAAAATTCCATGATTTAACACTAGAAAACTTGTGTGTGCGGACAAGCCAGCTCTGTGTTTTACTGATTCTTATGTATATGGAATTTTAATGAATACTGCCTTCAGTGGACCATTTGTCTAATCAAGAATATGTAAAATGCTTCTTTTTCTGTAGCATCTGAAGAGCAGTGAAAGACAAACATTTGACCTGCCACCATGCAATTAATGGCGTGACATCTTCCATCTGCAACCAGACAGGGGAAATGGGGACAGACCTGTGCGTTCTGGGGAGCAGGAGGCAGTGGCTTGGGAAAGCTGCTGTGACCTGGGGGTCGGGAAAGGCTGTCAGTGCTTCAGGCATGCCTCTCTGAGAGGACCAAAGGATGCTGAGCCCTGAAGATTGCTGGGGTAGAGCTCCTTTACTTATCATAGACAGAAATGCAGCACATGGGGTTATGTTGCTAACTCCCCATTCCACTCCCTCCACCTCTAGCCCTAAATAAAAGAAAGTAATTTCGTAATGACATTCACAAGGCATTTAGCTCTTTGCAGATAAATGAAAGACTTTGTAGTCTTTCCTGGTGCTGTTGCTCATGGCAGTGCCTGGTCCAGGGGACCTCTGGGGTCGAGGACTCTGCCCTGTGTGACAGGTAGAGCTGTGGGTCTGGAGCACACTGGCAGCAGAGGGTGCTTTCCCCAGCCAGACCTCTGGGGAAGCAGAGAGCCTGCTTTTCCTGGGCAGGGAGCAGGGACTCCTCCCTGCCTCCCACCATGCTAAATTCCTTGTGACAGGTTTAGCAAACACATCAGCTCCCTTCTGGCTTCTTGCAGGTACCACTCTGTCTTATTTCTGTAGAGATGACCACCTTCTCTGCCTCCATGTGTCTCTCCCAAGCATCCCTCCCACAGGATTCCCTGGCTGACTGGTCCATTCCCATTCAGGTGAGGGCTTTTGCAAGGCTGCCTGCACCTCCACAGTGGTACACCAAGATTTTTTTCTGCAGGTGCACAATACACCATGTTTTTCATATTTCTGAGATTGCCCGTCCCTAAGAAAGCTGAAAAGACCTTTATGTGAGGAGAGAGCTCCTTCAGCTAGAAGTAAGTGAAACCAGCTGCCAAATCACCTTCCTGGGTCTTTTTCTGCTTTCTCCTGGTTTCAAGCACAGTTTAAGTGTCAAGTTGCAAGAAGATGTAAAAAGAGAAAATGTTGGCCCCTAATACTTGTTTGGCTTGGATAACATGTTTCCCTTGCATTTTCTGGCAGTTAATGGAAGGCGGAAATATAAATATTTAAAATATATGTATTTTTTTTGTTAACTCTTCACATTAAATTCTTCTGCAAATCCAAAATCTGGTAGTTTTATCCTTCAGGAAGCTGAGCCTACACTCTCATTCCCTCAGGGTACTGAAGCTTCCTAATACTTTGCAGGGGGAGCACTTTCTGCCACATTGGCATGGAAATGATATATCACAGAAATTGTGGGGCTGAGTGATCAGGCACACAAGTACTTTGCTATGTCTGAATAGATTTTAAGCTATGGCAGACTGTTCACTGTCCTGGTGCCTACTGGGTTTGGAACTGAAGGAGTTAAGAGTGGCAGCCCTCCACAGCCATGGCAGAGGGCTGGAAAACACACTTTTTAGCATAACAGTGCCTTGCCTCATGAGCAGCATTTGGAGATCTATCATATTTCTGTTTCAAATTCACATCCTTCCCTCAACAATACGCAATGCCTCCATCTCCATGGAAATGCTGGTGTTGTTCAGCATTCACAGCTCACGAGGACAAAACGTAGAAAATGCATTTTTGTCCCATAAAGAACAGGCCCAGATTCTGCTGCAGCTGCCAGGGGCTCCCCACTGCTCTTTGCTTATTCAGTACTACAGCTCACCTTAAAATGTTTTTAAGCATCAGCTCTCCAGCCTTTCACTGCCTCGAAACACCTTTAAGGAATCCGTCTGTTTGAGAGACCTGCAGGCGGTACAAAACTCACTGCAATATGACTGCCCCTCTCCTGACAGCGCTTCAACACCCCACAAGTTTATGTAGTTGCTGAAGGGATGAATGCAAGAGGGCTCTGAGGGTATTCCTTGCTCTTCATATAGAAATCAGTAACTGGGTTACTCTCTTTCCCCTATGTTTTTCTTTTATGTATGCGTACTATGCATTTTAAAAAAAGGCAAACGAACCTGCAGGTGTGTTTTATTAACACTGCACTAATTGAATGTTTCCTTTTTTACCAGCAGGAGAGAGAGAAACAGCTTTTTAGGCAGCCCACCTTGAGAAGCTGGGATGATGCCTTTGCCTGGAGAGAGCCCTTTTCCCGCACCATCCAGCATGGGATCCCTGGCAGCAGCTCCCACACGAAGGTTGCTCCCATCCATTTAGGGCTGGTCCCTTTCTGGTAGGCACCTGGGGAAGGAAGGTGTCCTAGGTTACAATGTAAGATGTAACCAAAAGTATGTATTCTATTATCATCTTCACAAGCTGTTAAAGCAGGTGGGGCAGTGTTCCTTATCTCCTACCAGGACTCACCCCTGATAATTCCCTCCGGGAGCTATCTCTGTTTAATGGGCAATCAAGGACCCACTGCATGACTCACAGATAACCAGCTCCGGACTATCTCCTGTTAATGGGCCCATCAATGCCCTGCCTCATGACTCACCATCCCATTGTGAGATGCTCCGCCCAGGAGGAGGAGCTGAGTGTTCCCATCTGTATATACTCACTCGGAGGTTTGGAACACCAGATTCAGGCCTTACCTACGGGACTCCTTGAGGACAAGAGCTACACCACTGGACCTTCAGACTCTTTTTCCTACAGGATCACTGCTTCAACAGGACCACTTCCTTCGGACTGCTACCAACACCCTGACCGACAGGGTGTCAGGTTGTATTCTGACTCTGTCAGTGTGGTGTTTTTTTTGTTTGGTTTTTTTTTACTATTGTATTTATTTTAATTTTCCTATTAAATTATAATTCTGACTTGCGATCTCCCACTGGTTTGTTTTCAAACTAGTACAGAAGGTGATGAGAAAGAACCCAGTAAAGGTCAAGCACACCAGGACAAGTGGTGGGGAGGACAGCATGAAAGCTGGCAGCCATGGGAGGCTGGTGAGATATGCTGGTGAACTTGTCCCTTCTCCTTCAGGAGAACACGGAGAATGATAGTAATGTCCTTTTGTGGAAGTGCTTTGAAATCTGCAGATGAAAAGCCAACATTTTAAGACTAAGTACTATTACTGCCACTTCTATTCCCACAGTATATGCTTATGCTTGGAGCACTATACTGCTTCTGCTATCATTTTTAACACAAATAGGAACAAAAAAAAATTACACCTAAGAGGACTGCCAGCCTGTGGTGAGCTATCTTATATGAAAATATAGGGGTTGGAAAGAGACATTGTTTTCTTGGGCCCTGCTCTGGCATCAGCCACAATATGTCCCCATCTGATGACTCCTCACTTGCAGTCACTGTGTGGCCATGGGTGATGGGCACCTTCTCCCTGGTCAGGCTGCAGAGGAGACAGCACTTTTCCCTTCCATTAAGCTATTGGTTTGAGAAGTGATTTCTATTAAAATATGGTTTGTGATAAGTAAGACTGGGTAAGACATTGGACCAAGCATAAATATTAATTATGTAAGATTAAAACTAAAACAAACTGCTTGGAGCTTAGAGGGAGTTTAGTATGTGACCAAGACAAGGCAGGCAAGAAGCCCCCCATGCTGGGTTTTGTTGCAGTGGTTGTCACTGCTCATTGCAACATAGATTTTGATGTAAATTTGCATGCTTTTAAGCACAGACCCTTTCTGCACATTTGAGGCCAACCCCAGAGGTGTTTCTGGAATATCACATACTGTGAGCAACATCTGTACAGCATCATTTTCCCCCACAAAAGAAAACATTCTTAAACAACTTCTTTTTGCTGTGCTACTGTGTAGAATGATGGCAGTTCCCAGAAAAGGCAAAGCCTGCAGAACAAGCAGAGAAGAAAGCCAAGCCAGAGCAGGGTAATCAGCAGTAATGAGCTAGAAGGATGCTTGCCTTGCATTTACCTGACTGTCCAGCACATACTGCAGCAGAAAAGGCTTTAAAGGCTGATAGATGGAAAGAAGCCAGGCTTTCTAAAATTGATACGCAAATACAAGCTAATGCTTAGTGAGAAAAGCTGCTTATATGAGGATGAATACGGTATCACATGTAACAAGGAATTATTTGGTTTATTTTAAGCTGATTTATTTTAAAATTATTTCTGAGCTCCTAAGGAACTACATAAACATTTTTCATAGTATTTTACAGTAAAAGCAAAAGATCTGGGTTTTAATAGAACTTCAAAGTTGTCTCCAGACCCCACTGGGTTGGTATATCTGCTGGGCAGCAAACACGTCAGCTTTTTGACAATCTCAGCCCAAAAGGGAGCCACTAATAACAAAGTTACCCTTAAATGACTGTGGAATGTTTTAGCTGTGTTTAATTGGGTTCACCTTATAATGCTGACAGCCTTGGTTCTCCCCACTGAGAGGGGAGAGAGACAAGAACAGCTTCTTTCTACCCTACTGAGGTTGTCTGCAATGCCAATGGCTGTATCTGAGCCAGCCCCAGTGGTTCCCCAGTCACAGGGGCTATAATCTGAGTCATCCCAGCTGGCAGAAGACATTAGGAGTGGTTCGGATGCTTTATGTGCCCTGAAGAATCTCCCATAGGTGGCACTGCCGTGGTCAGGTCTTTGTGACTCTGCAGAGAGCATCTCCAGGTGTTGAACATGGCCCATCCAGCTGAGACAATCCTGCTGGGAGAAGGTCATGTACTGAACATCCAGGAGGGCGTGAGCTCCAAGAGGTGGCCAAGAATGTCTCTTGTTCTCCCAAGCTGCTTCCTTGGCTGTAAAGCAGATAGTGCTGCACTGACACTGTGCTGCAAAGCCTGTGGGTAGTTACAGATTTTGAAAAGTTTAAGGCAGCCACCTCACAAAAAGTGGCTACTCCAGTGACTTCTACCAGTGATAGTGCCAAGGTTATTTCAAATGCAGAAATTAGCACTTTTGTCTTCTTAGTCTGTGAAAACCTGATGGAGTTATTTTTATAAATGAGTAGCATATTTTTACGGGCTTAACCTTTTATCCTGAAATTTCTCATAACTGTTTTATTAATGCTCAAGAGATCTGAAGTACAGATTGCTCAGCTTAAATAGGTAGGAAATTTAAATTACAGTTAAGACTTGTCAGGAAAATTAACCTGAGCCACAGCTCCAGCTTGGAATGAGTGGCCGGTGGGTAAGGTACCTGCTGCTGATCCTCACCAGGACAACCTGGATTTGTACATTCAGGCATAAATGAGGGATGATGTTGCAGAGGGTGAAAGACCTGCTGGGACCAAGATGCATTTAGGACCCCCATGTCCCTCTTGCTGCTTTTCAATGGACTGTGCCCAGGGACACATGAGAGTGCAGGAACCATGAATCCTTCCTGGGCTTTCCTGCATGCCATGTCCCTGGGTCCTCAACAAGAGCACGGTGTAAGCCTCCATCCCTCTGGAGCTGAGGTGACCCAGCTCTGCTTCAGGCTGAATTTTGGAAGAGGCAGGAGCTGGTTTTGCTCTGAAGGGGAAATTCTTTCTCCATTAAAAGCTGTAGCGCTAAGAGAGCAAATTAAATCCAAGACATTCCAATCTCATTTGATTATTAAATTATAGTTGACTTCTAACTTCCAAGTTTTTCACACAGTTATTCAAATGCCATGTTAATGCTGTAATTGTTATTCGTTTTAACAAAGCCATGAAGGTTCTCCTTACTCTCATTCCTGAGAAAAGGAGATGACTTTGGGAAAAAATTAAACTGTGAGCTTCTCAAAAATGATAGGCAGAAGGATAAAGCCAGCAGTATACACTCCTGTGTGTTGGGTGAGGGGCTAGAAGCAGAGAGCAGCAGTGGGGCTCAGAGGAACATGACACATGCAGTGGCAAGGGACAGGGAACCATCACACACTGGGCTGGGGAGAGGAGAGTGATCAGCACCTCTCTGTGAATAGCAGAAAAGATATGGGGATGGACTGAGCCCAGCAGGAAAACTTGAACACAGCCAGCCAAAAGACCCCAATCAAACCAGAAGCATACAGGTGAGGACTTCAGAAAACTCCAGAAAAGTGTAAATGAAAGGGTTATAACCTGAAAGGAAAAAAAGGACTCATCTTTCTTGCCTCATGTGGATATAGAAATCTACTGAACAACTTTCAGAGCCCCCAGGATTCAAATGTCAACCTGGGAAAATTGTGTGGGTTGATTCTACTAAAGGCTTGGACCAGACACGACTCACTAAGGGTTGCATTGTGGTCAGGTATCATAGAATCATTGAACTCTCTGGGTTTGAAGGGACCTTAAAGATCATCCAGTTCTAACCCCACTGCCATGGACAGGGACACCTTCCACTAGACCAGGTTTCTCGAAGGCGCATCCAGCCTGGCCTTGAAAACTGCCACTTATGGAGCAGTAGATAAAGAGCTACAGAATTTGATTCTTTGGCTGCTATTACAAACCCAGGTGAGAGGCTTATGCCAGGTGAGTTTATGTGCACAACACCAAAGAGCTGGGGATGACATCTGGAGACCTTGAGAGGTCAAAGTGAGGGCTGGTTCCCCGGTGATGCATCTTCTCACATGTTGTGTGTCAGGCTGACAGCTGAGGTCATCTTGAAAGCCAGGAATTAAGGGCCTGAGGGAGGGTTGTGCACTGGCATCTCTCTGAGGCTCCTGTGGGCTGGCACAGGCATTATTGGACTTAACAAGATAAATGTAAATAAAAGCAAAAATAGATGGATAAGCAAACTGGGAGTTGTATAGGACTGCCTGCTTCAAAAAAGAAAGTGGACAGGGGAGTGAGGCATGGTCTGCAAAGTGTGGAGTGGAGGGGAGCCTGTCTCCGTGCTCTGTGTCTAGGTTTGACTTTTTCCTTAGGTCTTTCTGCTGCCAGAATATTAAATGCATCTGGGGAGGTGATGTCCTTTCCTAGCTGAAATTTCCAGTTCCAAGAGAAATGATGTGGTTTTGAAAAGGGGCCAGACATAAAGTGACTGACCTTTTTGGTCTGAACACGGGGCAGTGTATTTTTGTTGTGGGGAAGTGTCCATATGCAACCTAGATAAAAGGGTGAAATGGAAGCCTTCATACATCACCCACTGTAAGTTTCCTGACCACAGAGGGCAGTGTTTAGTATTCGTGCTTTGGATGTATTAAAAGCTAAAATATGAATCAAATAGCATGACTTGAAGCTGATTTGTTTCAGAAGAAAGTAGAAGTTAAAACTTTTATGCATCTGCACATCAAAGTGTTATTACTAGCTAAGGTTTCTTTTTATAATTTAACCCCGTATCTGAATTGAATTTCAATGGGCTGGTTGTGCAGTGCACTCCGATCCCCGTATCAGTTGAGTTTGATGAACACCCCAAAGCTCAGTGGCTGAGAAAGAAAGAAGAAAAGCATGCCTAGGAACATCAAATGCGAGTGCAGGCCTGATATCTTTTGTCAGTAGAAAGATTGTTTTAATACCCTGTCGGTCACTGTAATAACCTTAAACAAATAGATCACTTGTATTTACTTTGTAATATCAGTGCTTTTACAAGATTGACTACCTAGTGGGATTGTCTGTACAAATTCCACGGTTGTCCCCAGGCAGCTCTGTGAAGAGGACACTTTAACTCCATATGCCATAGAAAGATGCCTTCAGTGATGCTCCATGAATTAATCATATCCCTGAGGGCTGTGGGAGGATAATGGTAGAAATACCCTGCTGGAATGACTTGGAGAGCTCCAACGAGCTGTCACAGCACCTGGCCACTTTGTGCAGTGAGGAGCAGTGATATCAAACAGGCTGTACCTGCAGGAGCAGATAGTGCTGAGCCTCACCGAGCTCTGCAGGAGAGAGGGAAGCACCACTTACTTTGCCTATCGAATGGGCTCCCCGCCGCCTGGGGCCACAGGGGTTACTGGAGAGAAAAGGAAGTAAACATTTATCTAGTGGATTACTTCTTTTTTTCCTAATCCCCGCTCTTGAGTTACAGAGGCACTGGAAGGATGAGCTGTGCGTATTCTTTTGCTGATAAAATTGCCTAGCAGTGAGCTGAAGGTTTTATGCACAAGAGTCTGGGTTTTTTTCTTTATGGGCTATCTATTGCTTATTCCCAACTTCTAGGTTCCTACTCTCAAGCCCATGGCCATGCACAGCCATTCTATGTATGCAGCATGTGCATCTCAGGGAAGGTAGGGATAGTAGTTTGTGACAATAAAGCAAAATTGTCACCAAGACCACCTTGTGTTCTCTAGTCTTGCTATTTACAGCAGTCTGTGTCAGATCTGGTTTAATTTTTATTCATCTTTTCTGGGCAACAGAAGGTTTCCCTTTATATGAATATAAATAAAACCCTTTCAGAATAATGATGTTTTTCATGGAGGGTGTGTTAACCTACAGGAGTGTGAAGTAGGTTTACATTCAGAGAACAATATGTGCATCAGGATTATTCCTTCTCCACTCCCCCTGAGCGAGACCTTTTCCTCTTTTGTTTCCATTTGAGCCTGGTGCCAGTTCATTACTCTCAGACATTTAAAATACATCAAATGCAAGTAGTGTATCACATGTTTTTTCCTAAATGTTTTTCAGTTGATCTGTTTCTACTATATTTTTAACCTTTTTTTCCCTGTCAAGACAAATCTTGCCTACATAAATATGAGCACAGCTTTGGTTTCGTATTTGCTTACACCTTGCTCTGTAGCCAGATCCTAGCTACAGGGTCTTACTAACCTCTCTGACCATGCCAGGTGACTCCCAGGAGACTGCTGGAGAAAACCATGATTTACAGTCACAGGAGAAAGCAGGAAATCAAATCACTGCTTAAAACTTTATACATGCCAGGCATGTATGATCTGACCACACAGACATTTGAATGGCCAAACAGGTAAGACAGATCTAGAAAGATCCAAATGCCACTCTACCCTAAATCTGTCTGTTTCTCCTGGTTGTTAAGAAGGGAGACTTGGTGAGACTAGTTTGGATGCAGCCCTGTATCCTTCAGTCATTTCTGTGGTGATGAATGGCTGTCCCATCTTCCCTTTTCCCAGGCTGTCACTCTTGCCATTTGCCTTCATGAAGAGAATTGCCTTTTAGAGACCTCAAGGCTGAAAACCAGACTACATCATGTCCAAGGTGTAGCACCACAGGGACAAGTTCCTCAAATGCTGTTGGCTGCTTATCTGGTTGATAGCACTGGCCAAAACATTCTGGCTTGAAGAGGCAAGGCAGACATTTTCCCTGCTCAAGCTCTCTGGGTCAGGGGACGAGGCCAAGGAAACAGCTAGGCCTGCTCAGAGACCTAAGAGAAGACTACGGAAACAATTACTGCCAGCAGACCTCATCTCATTCTTCTCATTTTGTGCCTTTTAGGCACAGCTGATCGCAGGGCCAGATCCATCCTATGAGGTGCTGGAGGGTCTGTCTACACCCTAACTGAAGCTATCCTGCATTTTTCACCTGCTCTGACAGAAGAACTGGGGAAACCTTTTCTCCAGGTTGCACTGTAGGAATCTATGTTATATGGAATTTTGCAGCAGTTTTGATGAGTCTTGATTTTTTCCTTAGAGTTTTGATGGGTCTGACCTTTTATCTCTAATGCCCTCTATGAGATTTCTGTCTCCTGTCCTTTTTTGGATAGGGTAATGGTTTTGTATTTCTGTTGAACTGGAGTGGGCTTTGGACTGGTCAGGTACACAATCCATTTTACTTCTACTGTGAGTAAAACTCTTTAACTGTTTAGTCAAAACCTGTCTTCTCCAGAGAAACGCCTCATTGCCTGGCTGTTTCATTTTGAAGCCTTGTAGCCATGAAATCTGTTGGGAGAACACAAACAGCTGTGATTACCTGACAGCTCTAGGAAATGGCACAGAGACAAGATACGTCTTTGAAATAAAAGTGCTGATTGCAGGTGGAAGCTGCAGGCAGATCTTTAAAACTTCTCTGTAACCTTTGGGCTCTGGTGAGCACCAAAGGGGAGGGATGCCCTGCCAGTCAGTATCAATGAGCAACAGCAACCTGACATTGCTCCTCTGCCCAGCTGAGAGTCATTAGTTTTGTTAGAATTGGATTGAGGGTGTCTGTAAGTGTGATGCCATTATTCTTTCTTAATGTAACTACAGTCTACCCAAAGGATCCTGATAATAGCAGAGCCCTTGGCCTTGTACCTGCTATATGTGTCCCATCCGAGAAGCAGGTCCTGATCTGCAGTCCACCTACTCTCCAGGGGGAGTATGGAGTATGGAGAGGTACACATGGGGAATTTTGCAACATTGCAAACAGAAAATCCATCCAAAGGAGTCAGATTTTGGAGTGCTAAGCCACAAATTCTTCCTCATAGCCATGGTTAGGAAAAGCTGCCTTTGTGCCTGGTTATTTTGCAGCGCAGCTCACTGGGACTACAGGAGGCAAGTTTTAGCATCAGGAGATGCAGGCGAGTGCTACTTCCTGGAGGTCTGCTCACTACCTCATCAAGTTCTCCTTAGCGTAGGTTTGGAAGACAAAATTTATAAAATCCAGCATTTTCTTCTTTTTCTCTCATCCCTGGCTCTTGCCTGTGAATGTATTAGTCCTTATTGCGAGGACTTTCACAGGCACTGAGCCAGGACTGGCTGGGATTCTCAGCCACAGATAACAGCTTCAGATCTGTTCATTTTCCTTTTCTCTTGCAGCCTGTCCCCTTCCCTTCCTTGTGTTTTTCTACTCCCTGATCTTCCCTTTCCAATTATTTTTTCCCAAGATGTTCTATCCATCAATCTCCAAGCCATTTGTTACTGTACTGCAAAGGGCTTTATGCACTCTCCCTTTTCCTTTTTTTTCTCTCTCTTATTTTCTTCTTATTATCTCCCCAAAACATTCCCCATTAGAGCTGATATGCATTACCAGCTACAGATCCTGCCTACACATCTTTACCAGGTGTGATGGTGCCCCAGCACCCTTTGTGCCACAGGTGGGTTGGGAGAAAATTCAGCTCTGCGGGATACTTCCACACTGCAAACACTGGGAATATAAGCAAATCCCACTGCCTTACTCCTGCCATGTGGTGGTGGTGAATTTAGTGATGGGGTAACTTAAAATGCTGAAATACCTGGTGGCAATGCTTTTGTTGGTTTTGCTTTTGAAGAATGCCATAGTGGAGCTGCAGTGAGACCCAGACAGGAAGGCCTGAGGAGCATGACTGTCAGGCAGCCTGGTCAAAGCAGTCACAGACTCCAGGCTCTTTGTGCTCTCCTGATGCTGCAGAGCAGTGCTGGGCCGGCGTGGTTCTTTTCCCCAATGGCATGTAATCACAGTGAGGCTGTGGAGCTGTGAAAAATCAGGACTGAATAAAGCCAGCTTCTGAACTGCCCTTATCCCACTGCGTGCCACGGGGAAAGCAGCCCTATGCTGTGCTTACCCTGCAGCTGGTTTGAGTTCACCTGTGCCTAAATCTCCTGATAGCACAGCACCAAGCAGTGACACTAGAGCAGGGAACACTGCTCTCTTTTAGTAGCCCAAGTCATTATTAAGAAGCAAGGGGGAAAAAATATGTGGACTCACTTGGATTTGACAACCAACCTAGGTTGCTCTCAGCTTTAAATTCAACTGTCCTGGAAAATATCCTCAAGTGATTTTTGAACAGGAGAGTCAGAGATATTACAAAAAGGAATTGTTTGCTTGAGATTTCTACCACTTCTGGGAAAAATCCCATGAGAATAGTTGTTCTTGGGAGGTTTTTTCTGCATCTGAACAAGAAAGAAAATATGTTCTTAAAGCATTACATCTCTCACCATGGTGGAGTGGTGTATCTGGAAATTCAATTCTGACACTTCACGAAGACTGAAAAATGAAGTTGGTTGAATTGTGTGAGACTATTTTTACCCCTTGTCACATCCACAATGTCTCCTATGTGTGGGACAGCTCTGCTGCCAAAAGAGCACCCCAGCCCAGAGGTGACATGGTGGGATACAATTGCCGTGTGAGATGAGTGGTTCTTTGCAACCCCACATCCCTCTCATTGCCTCTCCATGTGCTGCAGAGCTCCAAAACCAAGAAAGAGACTAGACCAAGCAGCTGGTTACTGGCAGGGAGGTGGCAGAGGTGGCCACAGGTGACAATTGGAGGGCAATAAACAGTATTTTCATCTGAGTTTGTAGAAAGAAGAGGGCTAAAAAGTTCAGTCTTGCAGCTGCTGTGTGTGAAGTGTTCAGGTATGTTGGGTTCTGGTGATGATGGGCTTTTGGGTACCACCACGAGGTCCAGACTCTGGGGAGTAAGAGATGCTGTGTGAGGGGTGGAGCTGTGAGGGACCCTGGTGGGGGCCATGCTGGCACTGCTGGGCACTGACCCACAGCCCCTCAACAGGCAGAACTGGGGGGTGGCAGCAGCAGGTTCCATCCATGAGCCAGGGACAGGGCTGGAGACAGACACCTCTACAGGAGGAGCTGACGTGGGCTTGAGGGGGTGCAAGAATCTTCCTGAGAGATGTAGCAACCTAAGTCAGTAAAGCAATGTGCAAGATCTCCCTTGTGACTGCAGGAGAGGAAATTCTGACACCTGAAGGTCCTGCCTGAATTTCTGTGACGGTAAGACTGCAAAGGGCACTAGTGCTGCCTTGGGCTGCAGCACAGGCACAGCATTACATTGTGGCATCCAAGTAGTGTTCTCCTCCTATCCCATGCCTCTTTACCCTCTGCCTGGGTCTCCTGGCTGTGGATGTGGCCTGGCAGATTGTTTATGCACATTTGTGCTCCCTGGGCAGCCCATTGAAGCTGCACCTTTCTCCAAATCCATTGCTAAGATGTGGTAGGATCAAATCAAGAACTTCGGGAAACGTTTTGCTGCCTGTGAAGCTTATGCACATGGTTTTGGTATAGCATAAGGTGCAGGCAGCTTGGTGTGGCCAGGAATGGGGTCCGCACCTCTAAATGCAAAATGGGTCAGGATATATGCACAGCTCCACTCCTCAACTAAAGACTAGGGGCAGCTGCTCTCCTCCAACCCAGCTCGGTCCTCCCACTATCAGCATCATGAACAAAGCAGCAGCCACCACCCTGGGGTGTGGGTGCTGGTGATGGAGAGCATTGCCTTTGGTCATGAGGCTGTGCCATGTGGGCTTCAGCTTGGAGTCAAGCACCTGGAGCCATGGTGACACCATGGTGGCAGGAGCTGCACACCTGCATGGCTGTGCTGCTCTGACATCTGGACACTGACATTGGCTGGGAATTTTCCCCCAAGCGCAGATCCCAAAATTTCTCACTGAATTTACCCAGCAGAGATGGGGAGGGTGAGACTGCTGGCAGAACTGTCATCCAAGGCACTTCCACAGGGTCCGTGACTGAGAGGATTGTTTGCAGCTAGCTCAGATAACAGAAACCTCAGGCTGCTGATACACCACAAAACAAAAGGCATCGTTTGCATTTGGTTTTCATAAGGAGGCTAGATTCGACCCGAGGTATGCAAATACTTTGTGATGGAGAGAAAAGGATTCTAGGACTGTGGAGGTGTAAGAGTTGACAAATTATGTGGCATTATGGAATAATACCACATTTTTTGCAAACTGAGGAACAACAGCTGTTAAGCATGTCAGTATTTTGGGAGCAGAGGAATAGAAAGCATTGCTGTCACATACAGAGAGAGGAAAGGAACTGAATGCAGCAATGAACAGGTGAGAGAGCCTCACGTTGTTATCCATAGGAGGATAAAAGTACTAAATCCTTATTTAATCCTTGCAGAGTTATTTAAAATATTAGAAGTGGTGAGCCTCAAAGGGGATTAGGAATGGTTACAGAGGGTGAGTTAAATTACAAAGTTAACATTTGAGGTTTTTGTACTTATTTGCAGGAGTAAAGCAAGTACTTCTTTTTCACAATTCTTCCTCTTTTTTTTCTGATTGACAAAAACATGTGCGCCACATACTTAACTTACCAGTATTTGTGTCCTTTAAATCCAGAGTGTGAACCTGGAACTTCATCCCTGTCCCCAGTGTCTACCCTGCAGAAGTCCCCAGTCCCACTTACCTGGCCCCTGGTTCTGCCACTGGTGAGAACTCACTCACCTCACAGATTCTCAGTCAGCATTAATCTCCTGCCTTCCCTGCCTCTTTCCTCCTGGAGTGTAAGCAGTGATCTGATTTTCCTTCTCCATAAAGGTGACACTTGTCTCCCCTGCTTTTTGACCCCACTTTTTAATACCCTTTCTCTAGAATCAAGGGAGGAGTTGAGTCTTGTCTTCTAACTGCACCCTTATTCCTCCCAGTCTTTCCTTTGTCTTCTGGGACTAGTATCACTCAAGTTGCTAATGATCCCTTGTGAGAAGCTGAAAAATTAATGGCTAATGGCTCAAACAATTGGCCATTTGGTAAAGCAGTGGGTGCTTTGCTGGTGCTATGCAAGGTCACAGCCCAGGTGCAGAGGGGATGCACACCCACCACCAGAGGCTATGTGAGGGTTTTGGCCCAGATAAGGGAAGAGGCCAATAAGAAGCAGACCCTGCAGAGGTGGGATAATGCTTTTTATCACACCAATGTCCTCCCTTACTCAACTGGCTCAGGTGTAAAACTGCCCCCCCAGCCCAGCAGAGGTATCAGAACATTCACACATAGTCCTGAAGGTGTTCATCCCTTCTGATGGAGCATAACTGACTCAGCTACGCTGACCTGAGGCAGCTGTAACATCTTAAGGTTATAGGTGTCATAAACCATCAAAGACCCTGAAGCACCCCTAGACTCATTTCTGAGACCTTCCACCAGAGGACTGCATGTGATCCACAGTGTTACGTCCGACAGTGTAAAATTCCCTGCCCCAGGAGGAGTATCTGGGCATTCCCACCTGAACCTGAACCTGCTGAATGTTGTGTTTCACAGGCTTCCCACATCCCTGATAGATCAATACTGGGACCACCACTTTGATCAATGGACATCAAAACTGCAACAATCGAGTTTCACATTGGATCCATGGGTGGTAATATCCTTCTACTCTTACCCTTGCTTTTTCTTTCTTTTCCTTGTATATTTTCTAAAGTGTTACTTTTATGTTTTTACATTGCTATATTTCTAGGGATAATAACCAAAGCAGCTATATACCTACTCCCCATTGCAAACAAATTGTTCTGAAATAAACCTGCCATATGCATATTTATAAGCACTGGTCAGTTAGTGGCGTTTCACTCTAATCTGCCCCAAGGGGTCTATTAAGAAGAACCTCAGTTACTCTGCCTTCAGGGGTGGGTCATAACATCCCTGAAAGCTCTACTATTCCAGTTTAATTTGCTTGTGTTCATGCTGACAAATCTCAGAACTGTCCATCACAATCTTACAGTAACCTCATATTAAGGCGGACTTTAAGCAACTGGATCTGGATGGACTGCTTGATCAGGAGCACTTTAGCGTGACACTTCAGCAGCTGACATACTTGTCTTCAGCACCACGATGGAGTCAGTTTTCCCATGTAAGCTGGTCTGGGAGGAGAGGGTTTTCTGCAGGTGCTGGAGGGTGGATATCCTGGAGCATCTGACTCCATTACCTGAAGCTTAGGAAGCTCTCCGAGACACCTATCCACAGCTAGGGTGCCACCCCCAGGACAGGCAGTGGAAGGTACAATTTAAGTGCCTGTGTTACAAGAGGACTGTTTGAAATGTTCTGTGTATATCTGAAACAACTTCACCAGGCTGGCAGATGCATCACTATGTGCTGCTGGTGTGGACACTGTATTTGAGGAAGAAGATTCTTGAGCATCTCAAATATCACTAGAAGCCTCTGTTTAGGCAACCGAATACAGTCAGTTGAGCCCTGAGGGCAAGCTGTCCTCCCAGCTATTGAGGGTGCCTGAACAGAGCCACTTGCATTATTCTAGATGTCCCAAGTTACTCAGGACACTTGCTTAGGTTGGTGAGCATGGCAGCAAGCCTGGGACGTCACTACTGGAATGCCAGCAAGGTGCCTACAGAATCTCAAATTGTTCTTGGTGTCTGTGAATCACTGTAGATGTGACTGTGCTGGAGAGCTGAATCACTCCTTGTGCTCCACTGACTCTATTGACTAGGCTCCCCTGGAGTGTAATATGAGCTTAAACATGCAGCTTAAATGGTGGCACCTTGATTTAGTCTGGACCTGAATTCTGTCCTTAGAGCTGACAGTCTAAATGTAACCCTGTATTTTTTTTTTTTCTGTAGCGCATTTAGCACACTTCAGGAGTTAAAAGTCTTAATAATGACAGCAATGTAATAATACTAGTGAAATGGCATCATCATTCTTATTCTAATTTACTTAAAAGAAAGTCCTAGTCATTCTTCTATTTCCTTGGCTCTGTAGAAAAAAAAAAGATGAAGTTCATGTGGTCTCCAAAGTTTATTTGTAATTATGTTATATATAGTTAAATGGCATTTAGTGTATACATACATATATATGACATATTGCTCACATTAAGAAATAAAAAACTCCCAGTAGCAGACGTAGAGACTAGAAGATGCTGGCTACAGCCCCCTTGGAGCAATTAAAGTTCAGGGGCTTCTTTGGAAAAAAGTCAATTTGTTTTCTCTCCTCCACCTGGTGCCTTCAGACACACAGAAGACTCCTGCCTAATGCCGTGCTACTCAGCCTTGGCTGTCTCAGCCTCCCTGTTCTTGGCTCTTCAGCACTGAGCTGGCTTTGTTTGTGCTAAGGCTGGGCCAACAGCACTCTGGCTGGGATTTGCTAGCAGAGCTGCCTCTGAAAGCCAGGGAGGGTGGAGAACCTGGCTCCATCCATCCTCATGGTTAGTCTGACGAGTCGTTCCTGTAGAAAGACCAACTGAAATGTTGTTTCTCCAATTTATCCTCTGCCAGCTCTGATTTTTCATGTTCTATCTATGCTACAACTTAGTTGATGCAGCAGGTGCTTTTTAAATAAAGGGAGAGAAATACCGCTTCCTGTTTATTTATATATGCTTGATAACTTCTAGGAGGACAGATTCTGCCTATGCCATCCTTAATAGAAACTGGATTGGAGAAATCTGCTATAAAATGAGAGGACCAGGTGTTAGAGAAGGGCTCATCCTCCAGGCAACCTTAACCTTTCTCCCATCAGGCAGGACTGGACTTCACATACATGGTCTCTCAAAGGTTCTTCTTTAGGCCCAAGCAAATGATCAAATGGCAGAAAATGAGATTTTCCTTCCAAATTGGGGGTGGGGAGTGAGTTGATTTATGTTTTAAGGAAACACTGGCACACACCAAAAATGCCAAAAATTTGTATCTGACTCTATCTGACAGCCAATGCAGTCCCCTGTTCAGGTTCCCTAGTGTTTTCCTTGTGGCTGTGGATTGGGAAGTGGGTTATTTTTATGCATCTAGAAAATGGCAGAGTTTGTTGCTGTAGAGTAAACCCTTGCAGCTGGTGACATGAGAGTAAAAAGAGGAGAAAGTCGTGTTTGCCTGTTTTAAAAAACAAAACTTTTCGCAAGTGAAGAGCAACCTCCAGCGTGTCTAGCTGTTCGGAGCTCCATACACCCCAGTAACCCTGAGCCTGTTCATTCAGTTTGGCCAGAGGCCTCAGGCCATTGATATCCCTCTACACTTGTCCATGACCAGCTTGAATTTCTGGAAAATTTTGATTTTTAGTGGGATTTCAAGGATCCTGGTGCAGCAGCCTGCTCTGGTTGCAGAGGTGATGCAGGCAGCAGGACAGGTCATCGGGCTCTGGTCCAGATTTGGCAAAGAGGCATTGAGCATGTGATGGATCACAGAAGGCTTCCAGATATGTTGGAAATGTGTGAGCAGATTTTACTCTCCTCTGCTACACTTGGAGACATCTTCTGCTCCTCCAGTTCTGCCCTTACCAGGTGAAGGGACAGAGGGAGGTGTGGCTGAAGGGCTGCAGGAGGTGAGAAGGTGGCACTGGGATGGTGGAGACATGTTACACTCAGATGGGAGCCAACTGCCAGGGATAAGGAGGTGTTGAAGGAGGTGAGGATATACAGAGCTGGAAAAGAGCAGAAGTGTTCAGTTGATGGGTGTACGAGAGAACTGTTAAACTGTTTGCAGAAAGGGCACTGTCAGGGAGACTGGGTGGGGCAGGGGTGATTCTAAGGATGGCAGTGAACGAATGGACCAGGCAGANAGCCGCACTGAAGCAGCGTTTGTGAAACAGGGAACAATTTGGATATGAGGAGAAGAAAAGCAAGGAATTGATAGGGAAAAACAGAAAGAACAAATATGAAACTGTAGCTGCATTTCACAATGATTTTCAGGGGCTTCAGGAGGACTGTGGTCTGTCTCCTCCTGCATCCTGCACTGGCCGCTCTTCTGAACCAGCAGACACACCGGGGACAAATAATTGTTGGTGCAGCTTCTTCCAGCGTGTTTGTCTGGACACAAATAATTTCATCTCCACCAACATCCTATACTGCAGTCTCATCAGTCTCCCTGTCAGTTTTATGCTTATGCAGTATACAACACCCCCAAAACATCAACATCTCCATTTCAAGTATGTATTGGCATAAACAGGGATCTAGCCAAGAGATAAGTACAATATTTGATTTGCTAAAAAGGCTTAACAACTCTTAGTGTTTTCATATTGAGCTTCAGGGTCTGTATTTTAAACCAAAGAGGAACACCAGTACAATTTTCATTAATAAAATACCGGCTTAAATGGGTTGCAACTGGTAAGGAGAGAAATGCAGGAGATAAGCTTTTATTTTTTTTATATACTTATTCTAAAATTGACCTGACAGCTTCTAGCTATTCCTTGGTGACAGATTTCAAACTATTCAAACAGATAATTTTCAGCTCTAGCATTTCTCTTTGGAACTTTATGCAAAAAAATTTTCCACGATATTTAGCATGTCAAAGGCTGTCTAACAGCTCCAAGCCTTGCTTGTAAAATACATGCACACAAAAATGTAACAAGGATGTGTTTTGGCAATAAGCTTAAATCTCAAAGAAATATTCCAGTACCTTGATTAATTAAAGACAACCCAAGTGTTACCTCCAGCCTGCACTGGTACATCATTAAGCAGCCTAATTAATACTAGGACATACTGAAACAAGAGAGGTATTTCGGAATTTCAGTTACTAAGGGAAACCTAAGTGCTGTCTGTTAAATGCTTTGGCCTCCTTTTCTTGTAGAAAATGTGCTTTATAACTTCCCCATATGCTCCTGCTGTTCTCTCCCTGATGGATGTTGCTATGGAAGCAAACTGGGGAAAAAAATCAAACAGCTAATAATGTTTCTGCAAATGATTGCACAGGTGGAGATGAAAAGTACAGATGACACAAGTTAGTTAAGTAGGGGATTTGAGCTGCAGCAACAATTTGAGGCCAAAAATCAAAACACACACACTTTGCTTTCTTTCCTCTTTGTATAGATTTAATGAAATTCCAGATCTTTGTAGGCTGTTGAGGTTCATTTTACCCTTTCTTGAGTAAATACATTCAGAAATTTTGCCCTAAAACACTGAATGCCCTAAAACACTGAATAAAATAATAAAATAATAAAATGATGGAGGTTTAGAAGGAGAAGAGCAGGGCTGGATACACTTCTAGTGGGTGGGATAGCCTTGGAGGACATAGGTCCCTTGAGGCTATGGGATAAAGAACTTCTGTCTTTCACTCAAATTAAAAGTTATCCTTCAGTTCTGTATTATATTTGAATATCATTATAGCAACAGGGGCAGATGCACATACTGGATGTGGAAGGACAGGAGGGACATAGGAAGGACAAACGTGTGGCATGACTTTTTTGTGTTCCTTCAAAGGAGTATAAGCTTTCTGATATAAAGTACACACCTGAGAAGTGTATGTGAGTGAGGAAATGCACCAGCATCTTGATATAGAGCATCTAGTTAAGCACTGAAAATGGGAATACAGAGAGCCAAGGAGTGAGAGTGATCCAGCTCACACCTGGCATCGCTCAGGCTGCCAGCCAAGGCCAGCCAGGTTGGCTGGTGTCTCCAGGGCACAGAATAGGTAGCTACTCTATTTATTGCTTGCTTGCTTTTCAATCATGTTGGCTGCTGCTCACCCTGACTCCGTGACACTGAACTTTCCTTTAGCTTTTCTGAGTCTTAGATAAACTTACACATATGGATCCGCTTCAATCTGGCTTATGCTGCCTGGTTCTGTGTCCAGGCATCCATTCTTCTCTGCTAACAGCTTACAGCCTGTGCTTTCTTCCCCACACCCCTTTAGACATGTTTTAAAGTGCTGCTGCACCTCCTGCATGCTCTGGGATGGGGCAGATGGCTGCAGACCTCCTCTGGCCTGGAGCTTGGTCCCCACGAGGCCTCCTGAGCCCATGCTGACACATGCGGATGGGCAGAGAGCACGCTGTCAGTGGACATTTAATCAGAGACCACTAGTCTTATTTTACCAGACCACTGGTCTCATTTCACCATCATTTTAAATTTTTTTGGGTTCTGTTGCACACCGTAATGTAGCATGTGTTAGAGATGGTAACATGGTGCTGGCATATCCTGAGAGCTGGGGTCCTTCCTGATCCGTGCTGACCACCTTACTCTACACACAGCTTTTCACTGAAGATGCTGTCAAGCAGAGGCTCATGTCTCGTGTCTCATGTACTAAATCAGAGCCCCATCCATGTTTAATGTTAAGAAATGTCCCCCTTCTGGCAAATCTCCTTATGAAACATTTAATGAAAATGACACATCCTGTCAAAACTTTATGGTGCAAACTTTTTAACCACTTGTAATCAGGAGATAGATTTCAAGCAAGGGAAACGTCATCTCATCCACCCAGCTATGTGTGGGCCAAGTGCCTAAGTGCCTGGATGACTCCCTCATACCCATGTGTGCTACCCCATGGCACAAGGATGAAGAAAAACAAGAATCAAAAGATTCAAGGATGCATTAAAGCCAAATATATCCCATACACACCTAGAAGGCACTGGAACACAAGCACAGGTGAAGGTGCACAAGTGTGGTCCATAACCCCAACCACATAAATCTTGGCACAAAATTCGACCAGCCATTTAGGGAATGGGGCATGAATCACCTAATTCAGGCAGCCTTACTTGTGTTAGCAGTCCAACAGGTGACAAAGTTCTGGGGAGAGGCTGGATCCAAACTCTATAAATTCATAGCATTGGTGTTCCATCACCACTCTCTGGCTTAGCAAAGGCCCATGCCCAGATCCATGTACATCCTTCTGTTGGTGTGTCTCACTTGCATACAATGTATATGTACAAAGACAGAAGTCGCTTTCTACTTCTAAAACTGGATTAAAAACAAGTTTTCCAGCTCTGGCAGGGGTTACAAACTGTGCTGTTCTGCTCCTGGATATGTGACAGCCCTGACTTGACTGCAAAAGACACCTGATTCAGGCTATCCCATCCTCTCACACTGCTCTTGAGGGAGAAGAATCCCCTTTTTTTCTCCTAATGGAAAAACTTTCTGACCACTTCCTCTGATTATTTTATCTTTTTCTGCTATGTTTGTGTGTTCTTGGAAGGAGGGGCAGTGCACTGCATGCAGCCATAGTCACTTGGTATTCAGGGGAAGTTCAGAGTTAGTGAGGCGCCTCTAGAGCAGCTGCAAAGGATCTAATATAAATATGAAGAGCTGCCGAGATTCATGATTGCACCTGGCTGTCCTGCTGCTTTACAGCCATTGCAAATTAATTCTTTCTGCATGTGAGCAACTAAGTCAAGTCACTTAAACTGGTGGCCTCCTGCTGTCCTCTTAGGAAAAGAAATCAATGATTTGCACTGCAGAGACCTAGTCCCGTGCCAGGGGAGCCACCAGCTATTGCTGTGCCTTTCCATGACTCCTGGAGCAAGACAGGGAAGAAATTTCAGTTTAAAGTTCAGCTCCTGTATAACCCTGGATAAGGTTCAGTTACAGTCTCTGGATCAGCATTCCTTGGGCACACGAAGGGAGCATGTGGATCTGCTCCCTCATCCTGGCAGAGCTCCAAGCATAGCAGTGCAGAGGAAACAACTGTGTATTTTTCCATTGGCTTCACTGGAGCGTGCTGGCTGCAGCTGGAACGGCAGCGAAAAGAGAGCAGAGCCTGTTTGAGAAGGGATATTGTTCAAAATGGCAAAAGCTGCTGAAGAAGCTGCTGCTGAATGCCTGGGCCACATGTCCCTGAGGCCCCTGTGCTGCAGGTGTAAGCTGCAGCTCCCACAGGTAGCTCTGAGCTGCACAGCCATTGCCATCAGGAGTGAACTGTGCCTCCCACACCATGTGGGGCTGAAGGACAGATCACCCTCTTAGCCCTCCGGAGTGTCTGATTTATGGACACATAGATCCCAAGCACTGCAGAGGCCCCGTGCAGCACGGCAGTGTTTGTGGTGCAGTATGTCTAATTCCTGTAATGTATGCAAAGCTCTCAAAATGCTAACTTTTTATTTCAGTCTGTGAAAGAGAAATATATTCTCTCTTGGGCTGGCAACATCATTATCAGAGTTAATACCATCAGAGAGAAATGTGTCGTGTGTTTCTGTCCTGTGCTCTATTCCTGGGCATTCTGCTGGGCGGGGAAGATCCTCCAGCCTCCCTGAGACCCAAGGGGGCCCTGTTGCCCACGTGAACATCACTAAAAATCAATCCCTCTTCAAAGCAGGCCAAGAGTTAAGTGTCTTCTAGGTTAGTTTGCAGCAATTCACCATCCATTTCTGCTCCTTCAAACACATCTGTAGAGAACATCAGTGGTAAGCAACCAAGGGGGATGAGGAAAGAGTGATATAGGGTTGGATGTCTCTACTGAGGTCTAGACTGCAGAGTCAGGACTCAGTTACTCGCTTGACATGATCTGTGATCTGAATGTCACACTTTGAAATAGGGCCAGAGTCCAAGCTGACACCTTGGGCATTAGCCAGCCCTTCTTCCTTTCCAGGGCAGAATCAGGTCCACCTGAGACATTCCTGGTTGATATTTAGAAGATTTTTTTAGTGTGTCCTAATGCCTCATTAAATGACTGTCTAATATGCCTGAACAATCGACGTCCCTATAAGAGGTATTTGCTATTTAGGACATACTACTGGCCAATGGTTCAGTTGTGTCAATACTACAGAGCCAAGAAGCCAGAATGTCCCACTTCACAGGGAACAAGGCTAGTACACCACATAGGGCACCACCTGAGCTCTGTGTCCCGCCAAGAAGAGGACTGGAGAGGTAGGTGGAAGTCCCTCAAACCTCACATTGGTTCCCCACATCCTTGGTAGAAGGGCAGTGTTAGGTGTCCTTCGTGTTCCCCTCTGGAGTTGCTTTGTTCCCTACAAAAGCCAAGGAGAGACAGAGAAGTGTCTCAATCAACCAGTTTGTTTTTAAACTGCCCTAAATAGCCTGCAACTTTCCCCACCCTCTGCTGGGGTCTGGCTGCTCAGGGTGGCAGTGCCTTCACCTGCCTCTGGGAATCAACAGAGCAGACCTCACCTGAAGGAAAGGAATGTGAAATTGAATATTAGCAGAAGACTTGATGATATATCCATCCAAGCATTATGGACCTGATTGAGTACACAGTGCTACATATACACTTATGTGCTTGTTGCTTTTTAATGCCTGTGGCAATCTTATTTCTGCTTGACTCAGAATCCTTTAGTTACAAAAGTAAAAATGTTATTATTGCTGACCATAAAATTATTCAGCCCTTTTATACCTAGCTATAGGAGTTGAAGTGCTCCACTGATTTTTAAGGATGTAATTGAGGATTTGTGTGCAAACAGTGCATAAATATGTACTTTCGTTACTCAGATGTAGTTTGCCTGTCAAATCTGGATGAATTTGCTGTTTTTGCAAAAGTGGTCGCTGCAGAAGCTTTCCCAACTCCCCAGCAGTAAAAAAATCCACATTCTCTGTCTTGTCTGAATAAGCAATTTTTTCATCTCTTAATCTTCTTTAATGGAATTGTATAAAAACCAGGCTGTAGTGAATTTTGCTGCAATGTTTTGCTGCAACAAGAAATCCCAAAATCATTAAAGAAATTCCCTATAATTTTCAAAGAGGAATCATCCTTCTTTTTCAACTACTTCATCAAACTAAGACCAGACTCTGCCATCTGCCTAAAAATAGTTTCTGTGTGTTGATTTAATAAACATATTACGGTACAAAATTGAAGAGAATTAGGATAAATACTAGGATATGTATATATTTATACAAAGATCTATATATTGAAAATACTCCCCAAATCCACATTTACAGTCTTCTTTGGTTTTCCTGGCACCAGTATAGCTGTGAGGAAAAATTTAAGCTGGACCTCATGCTCCTTTTCAAGGATGGGGCATTGTATATAGCATTGAACACAGCATAGCAGAAAAATATACATTGATAAGGGCCTGCACTTGTATTCTTACTTGCATTATGGAAACAGGATAATAAAGAGCAGAGGACATGGATCTCATAGGAATTTTTCAGTTAAGGCATGTTTCAGTTAATGGCAAGTTGGTTTTGTTTTGTTTTATTTTCTGTGTTATTTATTAATAGGAACATTCCTAATATTAACATGGTACAGGTGCTTCCGTCTCATGGAGATATGCGGTTGGAGGTTTTTCCTTACTGCTGACTAGGATGTAATGTTACTGCCCCATTTAAATTTGATGTTCAATTTGTATGACTGTAGGGGGATTAAAAAAAATCCTGTTAAGAAATGATTAACGGTCAAGTCACAGCAACGAAATAAAAAACTAAAACTAATTAATTCATTATCTTACTCTGACTCCCCAAATGACTGTATCAATTGCAGCCTAATTCCTAATGACTGGGACAAAGAGGTGACATGTATCCTTGGAAGAGCTGAGGGACAAAACTTTTTGTATTCCACTAGATTTCCCTGAATATTCTTGCTCAGAAGGCAGAGCTCAGCAGTAAAAAGAGCATAGTGCTTTTGAGCTGCAGCAATAAGATTTTTTCTGAAGTTAGCTGATGACCTTACCTATTCACTCCATCTCCTCTCAGCCTTCAGAGCACTAAAATCAGTTCAACACACATGACATTTGTATTGTATATATTCTCACTGAATAAATGTGCTGTTTAGCATGTTGCTCAGGTTTCCATGTCTCTTTACAAAGCTACTCCCTGCCTGTGAAAAGCAGTCTGCCTTCACCCAGGTGTGCAAGCCATGCCTTGAAAACATCGCTCCTTTCCACCAGTGCCACTTATTTGATATTGTGAACACAGAGCATACTGGGTGCCCTCCCACACCACAGCTCATTCCTCCCCCTCCTCTCCAGCTCAGAGGAACACATTTTGGGACCTTGGGCTTACTCAATGCCTCTGAAGAGCAAGGTAGAAAAGTCCAACATTTTACTGGAAGAAACCCAGCACAGAAAAGCTCCAATCACTGAAATTTGCAGCTAAGGAGGCAGAAGTAGGTCAGGCCTGATGCTATTTGCAGACTGCCTTTCCAGGGAGTGGGGAACAGGCTAATCAGTGCCAGGGGTTAACACAGATGGCTATGATGTCAGCTCACCCGTTCCCAAGGAGAGGTTTGTATTTGACCTCCTCCAGTGATGCCTGCATGCTCTTAGAGCTTATTCTAACATGAAGAGCTGCTAAGCCATTCTTCCCATGTGTATTTCACCCAGGCTGCTGTTGCAAAGCCTTGGTCTTCTCATTATTCCTTTCTGCCCCTCTACATCCAAGGAAGACATACATAGTCTGTATCTCTCTATTAGGAAACTGAAGTCATGTTTTATATTTTACATTCAGCAGCCATGTAAAAGTCATGTTTAGGTTCAAGTCTGATTTGATTTAAGACTCAGTTTATCTTCATAAAAGAAAGTTTACAGTTGTGCTTTTATATTTGGCATATTATCAAAAGAGAGGTGTCCTGCCTGGCATTCTCAGGGCACTACTTATTTTCTGAGCATTTTCTGGAACGGTGGCAGTGTTATATCATTGCTGTGCATTGTGATGTGTCATGGATATAGCAGTATCTTCCTGGCACACAGCTCACCCTGAACCACAGCTCACTCCTGTTTTCACCAGGAAGCTCCTGTTGCCGTCAGGAGGCAGGATTTTAATGAGTCTGGACAACACTTTGGCCTGAATGAATTAAAAATGGGTGATTTGTAAATACATGGGTGTTGATTCAGGTGTTAAGAGGAGGTTATTGGGGCTTTGGAAAGAAGAAGATCCAAAACATCAAAGCCATAACCCCCAAGCATGGTTGGCAGATGGGTCATTACCCTTCAAAAATTGCCACAGCTCCAGTGCTGATACCAACTTCATGCTCTGATTTGTTTGGTTATGTCTTTCTCAGATGTCACTATGGTGTGTGCTTAAATAGGATCCCCTTTCAAGAAAGTTCATTTATGTGGTATTTATATGGCATTTCTTTTGTGAGCCTGTACTCTGGTTTTGATTTAGTGTATTGGGTCCCTTCAGTGCCAAGAAAACACTCTGCTCCTCTCAGGCTGATAAATTCCGATGATTGCTCTCATTCTGTTTTCTTATGTGAGGAGACATTTTAATATTGCCTTCTTATCCATCAAACCTCTTCTTCATCTCAGGGACTCAGGCAAGTATCTGTTTGGGAAGTGATTTCTTGTAAGTGCCATTTTCTAAAGGTGAACTCCTCCCGGCCACTGCTTTTAATCATATTTTAATGGCAAAGGGCTTGCAGAGGGATTACGTAATCAAAAAGATAGCTTTGCATGTCCTCCCAAGGGTTTTGCCACAGTTGGACTCAGCCTGCTTTCCCCATCCCTTGCCTAGCAATCATGGAGAGGAAGGGAAGGATGCTCTTCAAGCTGTAAGTTTTTCAAGCTTGGAGGTGACTACTCACCCAAAATATAAAACAGAAAGCAATTCCTGGAATCTGTGAGTCTCATCTCAAGAAGAGACATGTATTTACATTCATAACCACCAAAGGCATTTAATTTCTTGCAGTGAGTCTGCGGTTCACAGTAAACAGCTATTTGTCCTCATGTCCAGGGAACAATAGGATCACAAGTGCTTTCTGCTGGCAAGAATCAAACATCTTGCTTTTGTCAGTAGGTCTTTGATATGCAGGAGCAGCCATGGAAACAGTGAAAGCAGCCTGGTACCACTCCTTTGCACCTGGGCAGATGAGCAGTAGCAGGCAGCCTCCAGAGACTGGTGATACCAAACACTGCTATTCTTAAACAAGTGAAAAATAATGAGCCTAGGGACAACCAGAAATATGTTTCAGCACAGTTTGTGTCTGGGTAGCATCTATTTTCCTTCTGTCAGGCGCCATTTTAGGCACTTTGAGCAAAACATCTTTTTTGGTACTGTATTTTCAAGAACATGGTATGTTTGACTCAGGAGCCAGATCTAGTGCTGGGTATTGGTCAGAAATTAGAGAGTACAGTTTGTGAATGATCAGTCTTTAAACAATACTGAAAGAAAACTGCAGTTGTTTCTTAATCTCAGTCCTTTCTGTGTTGGCCAGTGCTGGAGAAAGGGCACCTGGCCCCTGGGAGGTGTTTTGCTCTGTCAGGAGGCATCACGGGGGGTTCAGAGGTGCATCTAAGCAATGTGTCACGCATTCCTCACCACCTCACTAGCAGCTGGTGAGGATTAGTGTGACAGATGAACCTGAAATATTTTGCTGCTGCATTCTATGGTCTCTTTTTGCTGCTCTTTTTCAGCCCCACTGGAAATAAAACTCTGAACTTTATTCTTCTCTTAACCCTAAACTTAATATTAACCCTAAACCAACTGTGGCTGAAACATTGGCAGTTTTCCTCTGGCCATTACCCATACCAAATACTTCTCACAGCTACCATCTCTGAAGTCTCTGCTTCCCTTCTGCAACCGCATTTCAGTCTCACTGCCGTGGGTGTACTGGCATTTCTCTTTCAGCCCTAACCCTAAACATGGGCTGGGAAGTTCTCCCAGACTCACGTTAGACAAAAAGAAAAAAAAAAGCAGTCTTTCTTTTCCTCTAGTAATAGGGCTAGAGAAGGGTTAGGATTAGGGATGGATATAGAGAAAGGGTCACAAAAGGGTTAGGTCTTGGGTTGGGGCTGAGAAGAGGAAAGCTCTTGCTCTGCCTGGGGAACTACAGCTTTTGGAAAGGTTCCTAGTGCCTTTCTCACTACCAAGATCCCCCAGGGAAATCCCTTTCTACAACCCTGCAAGGAGATGATCATTTCATAAGAAAACGAGGCGGTGCACTCCCGTAAAAAATAACTTGTTTCCTGGTTTTCTTCCAAGTACAGACGAAGCGCAGACAGATTTATCACACTTTCTTATAAACCTTCATTTGAACATTGGTCACTTCATTTTAAGCCATTTTTCTTTCTACAGTGTCTCTTTCCTGGTCCCAGGTGTGGACTGCTCCAGAGGACACACGGACAGGGAGCTTGTGCACAGCAGTGCAAGGTGGGTGGAGCAATTCTCTGCTCCCTGACTCTGCAGAGCAGGTTTGTGTCCTGCCTTGCTTGAGCACAACACGTCTGGTACAATTACACTGCACAAGAACCAAATACAGCAGTGACTGAGATGCTTATGCTGTAATATCTCTGGGGTGTAAGTATTTGGGGAGTAAAGGTTCCTCTTATGGTACAAAACCCTTCTCTGAGGGTAGTGACTGAGAAAACAACAAATGGAAATATGAATAGTGTATTAACACAATCAAAACAGGCTGCTTCTCTTCCCCCACAGGTGCTGGAGAGAGGAAATCTGAGTGGAGAGGGCTGGATTTCTTCCATCTACACTGAAGAGCAAGTACATAGCCCTGAACCCAGCATGGTGACAGTGTTGAAAAGCCAGCTATTGCCATGTCATATCTGGTTTTAATTGTTCTCACAGGTCAGCAGACTCTCTGGATTTTGCAAACAGGCTCTCTTGTTTCAGTTTTTTGTTGCTTTCATAATAACCCATATGAGCTCTTTTGTAAATTGCCACTGTGAGTTCTTCCACTTACATCATAGTTTTTTGATACTTCAGTTCTGAAGTATCATAAAACCTAGATTAATAGTATAATGGGAATTTGGAGAGCTGTAACATACAAGCAGTAGGTGTTCACGAAGCACAATTATAATATTGAGCTAATCAGCACTGCATTCAGTTGACTAAATTCTCGTATTTTAAATGACAGTAAAAAATCTCCAGATAAGAAAAGTTAAGGATGATGCAAATGCAGGGAAAAGTCAAGGCAAGTTCATCTATTTCAGTGGACAATGTGTCAGAGCTGTCCTTTTGGTTAAAGCCAGTACTATTAGTGCACACCATGCTTCCCAGCTCCTGCAGGTTTAAAGGCACAGGAAGGTAACACACAGCTCCTGATTGAGGAGTTTAGGATGGGATGGGGGGAAATGGTGTACAAGAGTTGGCAGGGATGCTGGATACTGGCACCCTCAACATCCCCACAGGCAAAATTGTTTTGTTTGAGACCTGCTTCACCAGTCTCCATGCAAGAAATGCATGATGCATGTCTAACATTTCTACAGATCGTCTCTAAAGGTTTTACACTTTTTATCACGGGCTTCCTTAACCTTTCATGTTATATCAGTACACGCTCAGCAAATCTGAAGACAGAATGCACATCAGATAGGTCAGATGAGTCTTGGCTGACCTCAAAGGTAAATTATATTTAAAAGGAAAAGGTGTTGCCTCCTTGATCTATTTCTTACGGGTTTTTTTCCATTTTACTTTTAAATTTTGTGTCAAAAGAGAGTAACTGTCGGAAAATGCCTCTCCCCACGTCTCTCTTCCAAACATGGGCTGTTTTCAAGAAAAAATTGTGCAGAGTGGCCCTAGTGAAGTTCTACCTCTTGTTAAACAGGGACTTTATTCATGCAGCAGTTTTAGCCCAGTGGTGGTAGCCAAGCCAGGCACACCCACTGCTCTTTGGCTATTGCACTGACTCTGCACTGGTGACCAGCCCCTGTCCCATCTCTGCTGCTCTTAACCACTCAGGACCTTATTAGCAGGCCACCACTCGTACATGGACACTCATTTATGTAATTCTTTTCTAGCTTTTCCTCTCTGTGCCCAGAGATACCCTTGAAATGCAAATATCTCCCACGATTTTTGAATACAGGTGCTCTCTGCCCGTGAGTAAGGTGGGACAGAGAAAATAATCCTCAGTAAGATGTCTGAACCCTCCATTTCAGCATTTTCTGAACTCCAACGGCATAGGGCTTAATTGAGAAAATCGTCTAAGAAAGGCTTCACTGAGTGGAGCAAATCAAGAGAAAATAAAGAATGAGGCCCTGGTTCCATCCACAGAAGCTGTCATGATTTATTTGCTGTCACTTGAATCTACATTAAAAGGCTTGCTGCGACTTCACCAATTTCTTTCCATTCTGATTGTCTCGATCTCTGCTGATATTTGAGGCCTGGCTTGTTATATTTGAATTTGAAAGATACGTAGCCACCCGAGCCTGGCAGCATGCTACCATTAACTTCTCCTGCCCAATGGGCTTTTGCTGGTCCTTTATGGAAGATGAAAATGGATTAATCAACTTCAGAGGCTTTCCAGATTGCACAAAACCCGTCCTTCTTCCTACCCAAGTAAAGCAAGAGGTCCTGCTAATGAACCCGTTGGAGGAGGGCTCTGTCTGCTGCTCTGTGGCAGTGACATCCAGCACGGCTGTGAACTTTTTGAGCAGCCATTTCTAAATTGGGAAGTCTCAGATATATGTGGCCATTTTCTTGTTTTAAAAGAAGAAGTCAATACGTATTCACAGTTTGATCCCCATTAAGGGCTAAAGCGATGCCACGTTTCACCAGGAGAACGTTAATGCTATCAATTTTTCAGCTTTCTTACTTTATTTTCAGCATGTCATGTCCCTTCATATTTAGCATGTTATGAGGGACCACTGGAACTCAATTACTGCCTGTCACTGCTGTTTATATTGATTTATAGATCATCCATTTTGACAAGTTCATTGCCAAGCTTTAATATGCCTTAATAGCTTTATTGTTTATTAATGGTAATGCAGCGATCCAATCTCCAGCCTGCAGCAAATGTCAGCCCTTCCTTTCAGTGGTGGACTGTGGGCTGCACAGGATGGGTGAACGAGTGGCCATGACCAGGTGCTTGCCAGCACCCTCCTCCCCCTGCCCAAATCCCACCTGCACCAATTCCTTTGGTTAATGACCTCCACAGATCTCCTTCAGCGCCTCCAATAAAGAATTAAGAAGAGATTTGTCTAACAGCCTCTTGTCAGGAGGACTAATGTGCCCAGCAGTGCCAGTGCCAGTGGGGTTTTGGCAGTGCCACAATGTGTGGCACTGCTGGTGCTGTGGTGCCTCTGGGCACAGAGCAGCCCTGGCACAGTCCACGCCTGGCTCAGCACACAGACCACACCTTACCCCTAAAAAGATGTAGAGTAACACTGCCACTGGTCGGCATATCTGAACAGAGTAACATAGCTGAGACTATTATGGGGAATACAGAGGTGAAAAGTTCATGTGCATCATGGGGCTTTTTAATGTCAGGCTATGTAGAGTTTTATAATGAGGGCAGAGTTCACTGGTGATTATTGCTTAGAAAAGTTTCCGTGGATAGCTATTTTTCTTTCTTTTCTTGCCAACTGGCTTTTTGAGATACCAATTTACCATAGGAAAAATCCTCCTCAAAAGCAGGAGTCCCCAGGCACTATGGGCCAGGACTATTTCAGTGCAACTGTGCTGCAAAAAAAAAGGAATGTCCTCAACAGTAACATAATGGCTTCTATTTCTTAGGCATAAGCCGTTGCAGATTGGTAGGAAAAGAGATGAACAGCAGCACATTTCTGAGTATTTTCTGCCTAGAAATATACAGGCCCAATTTTTCAAATGAAGCTGTAGCTGTTTCTCCATGCATGGGTTTGTGTATTTTCCCCTTGCCACCATCAGCCGCCCTTGCAGCTCCGAGCACGGTGGTTTGTTTTTCAGGGCTGTTTGCAATCCCAGGATGGCTGCAGAGGAGAGCTGCTGCAGCTCAGAGGTGAGGGCTGAGCTGTTTGTCCAAGCTGGGGAAACATGAGGTGCAAATCCTTTCCTGAACAGCAGCTATCAGCAGCTCAGGTTCCTTTGCACAGCATTGCTCTCTCCTGTGAGCTGCTGACAGTGGCAGCCGAGGACTCTTTTCTTTCAAGACTCTTTCAGAAAGGTTCCTCCTTCCCAATATCTTGCTCAGCAGCGCTGAGCACCTTCAGAGAAATAAAATGATGTGCTCATTTCTGCCTTGGTCTGCTGCATTTCCCCAGGAGCATTAGTTCATATATTCCTCTCACCTTGACTAAAACGATGAGAAATGGATATCACTTACACTGTCTTCCTCTCTCTCTCTCTCACACACACACAAATACACACATAGATGTATTTAAAGAGACAGCCTAAAACCTGAGTTATAGCCCGGGAAAAACAAGTAAAGGTGTTTTGGTTTTTTTTCTCCCTCAAATTCAGTTTTCAAAGTGAATTCAGAGGGAGTTGCCACTTTGGTTGATGAGATGTGACCTGTTTTAATCACTGCTGTCCACTGTCAGGTATGTCGGGTAATTTAGCTTCAGGTGCACAATGGCAAATTATTATAGAGACAGAATGATTTTAAGTTTCTAGACAGTGGGAGCATTCCCAGAATCCATTACTGCCTGATTAAATTACTCAGATTTCTGTGTGTGAAGGTTTTGTACAGCAGCATGTAATCCACGGGAGTAACTAATCATATCATATTGATTTAGATGCTGCTAGAATGGGAAATCTAATTGTAATACTGTGAAAGCTTCTTGGGGAATCTGTACTAATGATTGCATTTGTAATCCCATTTGCAGGTGAAAGTTCTGAAGCGCAGCTGTGAGATGAATAGCAATGACGGCGGCTTGGACACAGCCCTGCAAAATCAGGTTGCTGAAGATGAGATGAGCAGAGCTTGTCCTGATGACTTAGCAGCGAGTTTACATCCTTCTGGTTTTCTCCACTGATGCTTTCTGGGACTTACACATACAAAAGAATGTGAGCAAAAGGTGCAGGCAAAAATGAGGAAGGAGGCAGAATTCAGCCCTCCGTCCTGCTTAACTTTGGAGGCCGTCCCAGGGGCCAGTGCTGCAGTCTGAGCTCTGCTGGGGTTTTGCAAGGACACCATTTCTCTGCACTCTCTCTCTTCTTTTTATCTGAGGACAAACACATTTAAAAAACACTTTTCATTCAGGGAAATGAAATGCCTACCTGGTTTCCATTAACCTTCTTTATTGTTGTTTGATTCTTCTTTAAATACAGGTTTCTATGGTGTTTCTTTTGTGTTTGATGATTGCCAGCAACTTGATCTGCCTTGACCTTTCATGTCTGTTCTCTGGCAATGTTATCCTCTCTCTTTTTTTTCCTTTCTGGAATATGTGGGCTATTAATATGTGAATTATGTGAACTGCTTTTTGTCTTTCCTCTTTGTGATATTATTGCAGAGCTGTATAAATATAAAAATGTAATGTGATGAATTGCTTTGCTCCCTTACTGTCATGGGATTTTTGTAGCTGTTGTTTTTTTTTCAATTTTCCTACCTGTTTATAAAGAAATATAAATATAAATAATCCTATCAAGAGAACCCTTGCATTTCTTGCACACCCCAGAACTTGGGAGGCGGTTTGGTGGGTGAGAGAGCACAATTACCTGGGAGAAGAGCTGCCCACCAGACTTTGACAAGGACTTGAAACACTTGTGTATGTCAGGTGCAGCAAGCTTTCAGTTTGAGGGACAGGTCCCTTCAAGACACTGAAGCCTCCTTTCCAACATGCAATGGGGCTCAGCTCACTTTCCTTCTTTGGCCCCTGCCAGCATGTGATTTTTGAGGCCCAAACAGCCATGTCTCTTACAGGTGAGGTCTGGTTTGACTCCGAATTAGTGGCAGCTTTTGGAGAACAGTGGAAGAGACACCTTTGTCCTTCCCTTGGGAGCTGACTCAGACAAATGCCAGGCTGGATTTCACAGCCCTGTGTCCTGTCCCGCTCACCCTGCAAACCACATTGGGGAGACCTGCAAAACACCAGGGCTACATGTGCTGCCATCACCTTGCTGAGCACTCCAATGGGATGAAGAGCAGGGCCTGGGACAGGGATTTTCCTGGGAACCCAGCCCCAAGTAGGACTACAGGCAACAGACATAAAACACAAATTTCATCTGCATCCTTCCTGCAGGTGCTCTGCAAACTCACCAGATCCTGCTGTGCATCGAAGCTTGTGAAGAGAGGGGGGTAGCCCACCCGAGGGGGGCTTATCCCTGCTGCAGCTGTCCAGTGCTTCCCAGTTTGCTCTTCTTGTCTATGCTTTGGGTGAACAGGTACAAGGCAGAATAAACTGGGACCTAGGGCAGGTGCTACCTGGCTCCAAACAGGTTTTAAACTTTTTTTTTGCAGTGAAACATTAATTATTTTTATTGCAGTGTGTTTTCTTGCACAGTTCAGGTGTAGTTTAATCCCACTCACAACAGAGAGATTCTGAATAATACAAAAGACATAAGAAAACCCTGGGACTTTGAAATAAGCCCCTATTATGGTTCCCAGTCATGAACAGACATTGCCTTTGTATTGGGGAGATCAACAAAACTGGAAATTAATTAAGCACAGTTTAAATAGCCTTTAGGATATCCAGTTATATATAGGAAAGCATTTTACAAGCATGTTTAATGGATGACTGTCTATTAGGTGTCATTGAAATCCAAGGGGTGTTTATTTAATGTCAAGGCTTCTCAAAGTTTTAGAGAGCCTTTGAATTTAGGATAAACTACAGTTTGCTTCCTTGACAGGTATGCAAAGGTCCAAATGCTTTGGAAAGTCATGCTGGGAGTGCTTATTTTTGGTAATACAGATTCCCAACAGCTGTGAATCATGTTTCTAAAGAAGGTCTGCAACCAGAGTCAGTTCCTCAGGCTGTCATGATCCCTGCCAGGCAGGAACAGGACAAGATGGACGGAAGGAAGCAAGCAAGCAAGCAGGCAAACAAGCCTGGTTCATGTGCTGTGGTCCTGTACTCAAGGACCATAGTAAATGTGTCATTAAAAGACATTACACTAAAAATATGTACAGATTTTCCACATCACTGAGTTTTGCATGGGGAACCATACAACAATGCCCCAGATATCTATTGCTGCTCAACAATGGGTAATAATAAGAAGAGCATTTAATGAGATAATTTAAGTTAAATCACATTTAGTACAAGATTATCAGATCCTGCCTTACTGTGAAATTGCAGGCTCTTTTCCACCATTATATGAGATATACTTTCCAAAAGTCTCAAATTTCCCTGACAGAGATTTCCTTGAGGTTTGAAAAATGCAGAGCAGATATAGAAATGCTTTAATGAATGCAGTCTCCTCTACTTCACTGTATTACTTTCTTCTCTTTTTCTGGGCTGCAAAAAAAAAAAAAAAAATCACTAGTGAGACTGGGACTCTCAAAGTGATGCTGACATCCATCCAACCATTTCAGTTTCTCTGGAGATTGCTCCATGTCTATCAACATCTAACTGGGTTGAGATTTTAGCTTGTATGTTGCCATCAGCTCGGCTGCCTTCCTGTCAGCTGGCAGATCTGCGATCTGAGCTATCCTCTTTCTGATTTGATTTGCACATTTCCCAGTCTTTTGTCTGTGATGCACTCTTGGTAGGTATCTGAGGACTGTTTCCCAGCATACATCATAGCTGAGCTGTGTTCTGTACAATGCTTGAGTCAGGGGTATGAGCCACATCAGGCCTTGCTGAGCTATCCTGGGCTGGACTTTTGTTATTCAACCCCACACCATTGTAGCAGTTTCTAGCCTACAAACAGGGCTGTTTGATCCACAGCATCAGAGGGACTGAAAATAACTGTGATTAAGGGTAAGCAGAGTATTTATATATATATATGCTGAAATCAATAGAAAATGCAGTAAGTACAAGACTGAAGAAAGCATTGAATAAAGAGTCCCAGGAAGCAGGCTCATTCCTTTGCCCACCAGACCAGAAGGTATGGTCCACCCATGCTGGCATTTTCAAAGCTGCTCCTGTTTCCTTCTTTCACTGCCCAGCCTGTGCCAATGGCAGGTTCAAACTGTGAGGGTGCTGCTGCTGCCCAAAACTCAGTGACCAAGTGCAAGGCGATGAACAAAAAACTCAAGTCAGAAGATTTGGGACGGATGTGTGTACAGTCCAAGGCATGGCATCCTCCAGAGCATGTGGACGTGTTTGCCCACAAGGCAGTGTGGGATCTGCAGAAAAGGCATCCAATGGGGTCTGGCTTCATGCCCTCAGCTGAGTGCCACCAGCAGGGTCTGACTTTGTGCCTGAAGCCAACGGGCACCATTCACACCAGGACAGAAGATTCCCATTTGAGAGAAGTGGCACCTCTCCCCTTACCCGACTGCTGCACTGTGGAGTTTTCACCCCAAATCCATGTTCCTGAAGGCATTTTGCATGATGTCTGAGGTTTCTTAAAACAACAGTAAAAAAAAAAAATTCCATAAAAAATCCCAACTCTAAAGGAGATGAAATCCTATAAACAAAAACTGCTGAACAGCTCTTCTTTATCATTGCTGAAGCCATAAGGGACAATCTTGCTACAGCGGGGTGACATGCTCAGGGTGCTGCAAGGCATCCCTGGCTGTGTGATCCCTTGGTGAAGACAACCATGTCAACCACTTTCTCTGGAGTTCCTGCTGTGATATGTCTCAGCAAACAGGATTACTCCTATTTCATACTCAGTTTGCATGTTTGAGGTTTTTTTTCAGAAAGGGAAAGTGGGTTTTTTTGTGTTTTGTGCTTCCCTGTAATTAATCTGTAGCACAGATATATGCTTTCTTGTGCTAGGTTTCTGTTTCCCAGTATATTCAGACTTTATATCTCAGTCAACATATTACCTTCCCCTGAAAAAGAATTATTTCTGTAATCAGATTAGTGCTGAATTTATAGTAAGTCTGAAGTACAGCTTTACTCACTTGATTATTCAGTTTGCTGTAAATGTTGGGAATAAATTCCAAGAGAGCGAATCAGGCAATTTATTTTTTTACTACCCTTATACATATTTCTACTTATTTGCCATGTACCTTTACTACCCAGCTCTAGTCGTACAGAGCAGACAAAAAAATGATGCTTAGCAAGACTGCATGACCTATCTGAATGCTGAGATAAGAGCTTTAAAAATTTTTTCCAGTAGAAAACTCCTTAAGTTTCCATGAAATTTCTTCTGAGGTAAGAGCTGTAAGGGTTTTGGCTTTTTTTTACACACACATGGCTCATCTGAGATATTGAAGAGACGTTGTGATGGAGAGCAGTTTCCCTGCTGCTGCATTAATGAGAGCAATGGCAACAGAGTTATTCTGTTAATGCCAACCCAGGCATATGAACTCACTTCACCCATGTTAATGCAACATGATTCACGAATTTTTTGTGTGTGTGCACTTCTACATGGTCAGGCTATGTTGAAATTACCCAGGATGGTGCCTGTGCTTTCTGCAAACAGTGCTCACTGTGAGTGGTATTGTTTGTCTTAAAGGCAGGTGTTCTAGGACATTTCTAGGATGAACATGCTGGATACAAAATATAAATGTAAGTGTGATGTGCATATGAACTGCAAAGATGCACAAGTAACATAATTCTTGTAAGTCCTACAAGGTTTCTTTATTTCATAAAATTTAGGAGGATTGTTTCTTGAGTGTTAGGGAAAGAGTTAATAAAAGTAAAGTTTGAAGTTGCCAAGTTATTAATTTTCAATTCAGGAATGGGTTGCTCTGAATTCAATTACCCAGCTGCAGAAGTGCTTCCCAGTATTTGATGGCATCTTCTTAAAAGTGTAAATGATGGTGTGCACATGGTGCTACTCAGAAATGAAAGGCTCTGCATGTCACATCAAGTTGGCCCTGGCAGAGCATGCCAAGGTGAGATGCTTGGTGTCCCCTGCAGGACACCACATCCCTGCCTGGCGAGGAGCAGTGCCCGGCACAGGAACCTGGTATGGACTTCCATGAAAAGCAATGGTCAGGCTTTCCATATGTTGCCTTTTCTTTGGGATTCTCTAGACCTTAAACTAGTTCATCATTACTACTGAGTTACTAGGAAAAATGTATTTCATGCTCTATTTCAACCTGCTTTCTAGTAGTCCCAAATATCACACTGGAATTGAAATAACCCCCTTCAATCTGAGAAGTGTCCTGTGACAACTGGAGGTCCTATGAGGAATACAGTTTTCTTGGAAGTAACCAAGGGACAGTTTTTAGTCTGAAAAATGCATCCATGGTGACTCGGTATCTCAGCCTGCCTGGTGATGCACTGGCTGGCAGGGGTTATCTTCGAATGCTGACTCCTCTTCCGTCACAGCCTGTCTCCCGGCAGGCTGCAGGCAGTCACAGAGAAGTCATTTGTGGGCCACTGGCCATCCCTGCCATTGCTCTAGGGCATGGGGGCATTTGTGCCCAGAAGGCTTAGACATCATTTCCCAGCAAGAGGGAAACATTGTGTAAAAAAATATTTTTCCAGGATTTCTCACCATCTGGTTTAGTTTTCATTGCCTTGAGGGTTGAAAATGCCAGTGCACACATTGGGGGAGTCACTCTGGAAGACAAACAGTTAAATCAGGTCCCCATGGCAGGAAGTACTCCTTCAGTCTCATCTTTCCTACCCATAGTGTTGTTCTCATTAATTTTTGCTCCTAATAATATCTCTGTGTATAAATAATTCTAGTCTCTCCTCTGTTTTCACAACCATCAGGGATTCACAAAGACTGAAAGAAGTAAGTTATGCACTGGGAGTGTTGTAAAATAGACAAATATGGACCACCAGAAATACCACATTATACTGGCATACCCAGGGCCCCCTGCTCCCTCAGGTGGGCCATATCACGATGCCCTTGCAGATGTTAGCAGCATGAAAGCTAATATACATTTTTTGGTATAGTATAGTATAGTATAGTATAGTATAGTATAGTATAGTATAGTATAGTATAGTATAGTACAGTATAGTCTAGTCTTTTTTTTTTTAATGGTGGATGGTAAGGGATGCTTCAGTCTCCTGTTAAGTTATAAGTTGTTATTTAAGCACTAGAGAGCAACCTGAGGTGGTGCTACACCCCCTTTTTTGTATGTGTGAGGAACTCTGAAATTTTATTAGTAAACAGTAATAGCCAAATAATTTGCACATGATTTGCCAATTCTGTCATGTCCCAATAAAAATACAGGGTTGCATGTGCATTCAGATGCTCAAGAGAACAAGCAGGAGCAATCCAAATTTCCTGACCAGTTTAGGGCATTCCCAGTTGGCCATCCTTGACTAGTACGCATTCGCAGTTGCCAGCACTGGTAGGAAGCAAAATTGCTCTGCAAGGTGAGGTCTAGAAAGCAAATATTCTTGGTTTTACTTTCCTGGTGCCTGTTTCTTAAAGTCTTTACAATGGAATTGAAGTCTAGTAAAAATAACATATTTCTTTCCCTCCCATCTGAATATCTCCAAGCTGTTACACTCGCATAGAAGTTTAGCATCATATGTCAAAAATTCTGTCACCTCTACTTCAGAAACAGAGCAACCAGGGCCCAGAGGAACCTCTGACAGTCTGCCCTGGGTCACAGGTATATTAGATTGGGACCTAGAAAACCTGGTCCTTTTCCATAATGTGATGGAGTGTTCCCTAGGGACTTGTCCCTTCTGTATCCATATCGTTCAGGCACCAGAGTCTGGAGGCTGGGGGGTTTCCAGCCGTCAGCAGCTCCTGCCAATCTCTGCCTCTCACAGCCCTGCAGTCCTGACAGCACAGTGGAGGTTGAAGGTGGCCGGTCACCACACCGGTGGTGGCACCTGGGTCACATTTGTCCTGCAGAGACATGCTCCTGGTGGCTGTGCTTATTTCAGGGTGTTTTCTTCTATTTTTCACCTGGTAGAAGAGGAGATGGTTGACAGACATGACACACAGTTTCTTCCTCAGGCTACTCTGCCAGAGCTGCTTTTCTCAGCTGCAATCTCAAGTCATTTTAAATAACTCCCCAGCAGCTCTAGCACACACTAATGTGATTAGGCCACTAGCTTCTCTGACCATATTGCTTCATACTGCATTTCAGACAGTAAATGCATTCCTCCCCTTGGAGCCACCTCTCCCAATTGCCCCTGGTGCCTGAGATGTTTATAGCAGTAGAGGAATTCATCACTGTGCCCCTGTGGCAACCACTGCACTCGTGTTCACCCTCTCTCCTACCACAGACAACATACATCCTGGAAGATTTGAACAAGACCAACTGCACTGTCATCCTGCATCCTATTTTGAAAGTGTGGTGATGTTCCAGGTCGTGGTGGAGGAGCACAGTGGTCACGGCAGGGACAGGACGCTGTGCTGGGTGCAGCAGGCAGCTGGCAGTGGGACGAGCAGGGAGCTGAGAGCACAGCAATTAGGCAACACATTCTGTTTCCTGCTACAGGCAATATTTTCATAGACTGTAAAATCTCTTTTCCTAGCAACGGCTGTCCTCTTTCTTGATGTAGTACCTATGGTGCTGACAGTTTAAAGTCGTGTTTATTTTACAGGTAGCTTAAACAAATCTCTGGGAAAGTGGCTCTTGCCCTTTGAGGAAGATAGACTGGGTCTCTTTGTGCAGAGCAATACCCTTAAACGGGTGTCTACGGAGCTATGAAGAATTTGCTCTCTACCAGGATTTGAGGGGAGAAAACCCACTCCCTCTAGAGAACCCACATTTCTCTGGGGAAATCTCTTCTTTCACTACAGATGAACAAGTGATCAAGGGAAGCCCTTCTAAGAAAATAAATGTCAGAGAAATGGGATTCCTGCAGACAGTTGTAGTTCAACCACATCTTCACTTGAAGGAATTTGACCCCATGTCACTGACTGAATTTTCCTTAAGGAAAACCAATAGGCAGTGTTGTGTCACTGAAGGAGCTAGTGTCACTAGTGCAGACCTGGGCAGCCACGCTGCCTGTGGAAGCCTGGGCTCCTGAGATCAGAAAAGCCTTTTCACGGAGTAATTCTCTGTTAGACAGAGTGTGTTCTAAAATATGCAACTCTCTTAAAATAATGGGTCTCACCTTGATACAGCCAGTTAATTTTTCCAATGGTCTTCTCCTTCATTGACAATTATCAGCACTATAATGTAAAGACAAGATAGGGAGCTGGGCTTTATACATTGCAGTATGACATATTTAGTATCATCTGGGTTTTCCCAAGATTGTCGGATGCTGATAACCAACTGAAGAATACTTCAGCTCTGCAGGACTACTGGTGTAGTTTATCAGTCTGAAAAAAGGTTTACTATCATCTTCATATATAACTTCTGTGACAACGTGTCATGTGCAGATTTTACGGGGAGAAGCTGTCTTCTGAAATTCATTGCCATATATTATTTTTACGCAGGTTTATGTTTAGAGGCGCTTACAGGTGACTAAGATATAGTGGTACTCCTTACCATGAGATATAGTGGTACTCTTTACCATGAGATGAAGTTGTGTGAAAGCCTGGCTGTACAGCCTCTGTATTCCTTTAGTCTGGCTTTGCCCAGTGAAGTACATCCAATATTGAGATGCAACAGTCTGGTCCTATCATCTGATTAAATAATTATTTCTAATGGAAGGGGAAATCAGTTCATAAAACACATAGAACCACATAGTGATTTAGGTTGGAAGGGACCTCTGGATGTCTCTGAGTGGGTCAGGTGTAAAAGGAGAGCAGGTTGCTCAGAGCCTTGCCCAGCTGAGCTTTGAACATCTCCACAAGTGGAGACTCCAAACCAATTTGGACATCCTTTTCTGGTTTGTAGCCATTCTCACTGTAAATATTTTTTCATTGTGACAATCTGTCATTCCCCATGCTGCAATTTTCTAGTTGACTGTATATCACTGTAAGGAGCCTGGACTTGTCTTCTCTGTGGTACTGGAAGTCAGAACTTCAAACTGGGTAGAACAGCAGTGCAGTCCACCTTGGTCCATTTCTCTCAAGGCTAAACTAAGCCTGTTTCATCAGACTCCTCTCACACATTGTGTGCTCCTGACCCTAAACCCCCTCATGGCCCTGAGCTGCATTTCTTCCAGTTAGTCCACACTTATACTCTTCCAGCTTATTGGGGCTGCCCTGAATGTCCTCCCTGTCCTTTTGCATACCCACCTGCCCCTAATTCAGTGTTACCTCACTGAGAGTACATCCCCTCCCAGCAGTCAGGTCACTGATGAAGGCATCACAAAATACCAGCCTCAGTATCGATTCCCAAGGAGCACCACCTGGGACTGGCTCCTGGGTAGACAGTGAAACAGAAGCCACTGTCCTTTAAGTTCAGTAGTCTGGCCAATTTTTATGTCCCTTATTGTCCCTCTGTCTAGTCCATACCCTTCTTACCTGGCTACAAAGTTACCATCTATGGTGCAGAATGTTAAGGCTCTGCTAAAATCAACACCATCAGTCCTCCTGTACTGCAGAGCTACACACTGCAGCACAGGGGCAAGCAGGTCAGTCATCAGGGACCTGCCCTTCTTCCTCCCCTGCCTTTGTCTTTTATCAGATGGAGTCTCTTACAGGACATCATTTTTGCCTCCAGAAAGTACAGAAGTTGTCTCAGTCCCTTCTCTGTTGGGAAGGACATGCAGGAGGACAAATTTGCACCTTGTTGAAGCAAAGGCTTTAAGGATGAGAAAACTTTTCCCCTCAGTGAAGAAACTGAAGCCGAGACCAGCACCTATCTCCTCCTAGAGACAGACAATCGCCGACCACAAGCGCTCAACTCTAACACTCAGTTTTTGTCAGCCTGGATTTTGCAGTTTCTGAGAAGAGATGTATCTGATTCAAACAAGACCTGGCTTTGGTTTCACAGTGCCAAACCAAGCTGGAGAAGCAGTTTCCACTGCAGGCAACAGTGTCAGCTGCCAAAACCTCATGTCTCCATGCACCAGAGAAAAGAAATATCCTTATTGCTCCTGTCACCATTATTTACATATTTGCGTTATCATTGCACTCACAGACCAGGCTTCCCAACGCAGGACGCTGCAGAAAGACTAAGATAAAAGAATGGCCCCTTCCCTACAGCTCTCATAGGCTAAGCCACTGTTTTCTCCTCTGCCAAGCAACTGTCAGGTGCAGCTCTGTGTATATGTGAGAAACCTGAGCTTATTTTTTTTTTTTACACAATTTAAAAGATTTGCTGCACTAAAGAGCTGTATTTTGTGGCTAAAAAGTCAGAGAGAGAACAGCCTCAGCATAATTAATTATGGAGTACTGCAGCCCCCATGGTGCTGACTGATCCCAGTAACCTGAGGGGGGGTGTCACACTCTCTTTTACATCCGCGTGCTAATCAAGACCTCGTTTCTTTCAGCAACGAGGAGATTACCAAATCCAGCTCTGTTCTGCAGGAATGTCTGGGCAGGATTTATCAATTGCACACCTAAATCACATTCTGTTTCTTTATACTAGTTCTGAGGATAAGAGGAAATGCTTTTTCTGGGACTGTTCATCAGGCTTTATAATGCACTTATGAACTGGGGCGGTGTAAGATGTGGAGGTGGCACAGAAATATGCATCCGTTTTATTTATATGATTATCTGTTAGTGTAAGGGCAGTAGCCAGCCACTCTAAGGTATAAGCTCAAGCCTTATCTCAGGGTAAGATAAACACCTATTAAATAGGAGGTTAAATCTGTAGAAAGCAGTGGGAGCAAGTCTTGAGAAACAGAGAGCACAGACTTTTTAGAAAGACTCTGTGATAGTTATATATTGATCACCATTACCAATAAGTGTAAATACCAGAGGGGACTACACTGATGGATAACACTGGGGCTAAAAGATCAGAGTAATCTAGCAAGGATAAAACAGAGTTTTAGTAGGATCAGGTAAGCTAGACAGAGAGGAGATGTAATATTCTTGTCATCTCTACAAGTTCTCTGTCCTCTACAGTATTGCCCACTGCAAAATATCCTCTCTGCTGCCCCTAAAAATAGAAGTTGAGTAGATAGAAGCTGGATATCAGGGTGGAGGCATTAACAAAAATGCATTTGACCAAACTGGTGCAGAGGAAGGTCACAGCTTGAAGAAAAGAAGATTCTTTCTTTAAATTGTTGCTTAGTCCAATACAGGGCTATGCCACAAAAGTAGAGAAGCACCCTGTATTTCCTCATGTACTGCTTTGCTAAGATTTATTGTTTGAGGGCTGTGGCTTATGTCTGATATACAAATGCCCACTCTTCTCTCTTCCACTTGCTTTAAGAAGCACCGTGCTTGCCTGAGTCTCCTGAAATCCCAACACGATCCGTGCTGTTCGGCTCTCTCCCACAGACCACCCTGGTGGGATGTGCCTTTGACAGCCTGCTGTCAGAGGATTTCCCTGCAGGCAAATTCTCTTTTTAAAATTCCTGACAGAAATGTCTTTTGAAAGATTTCATTTTGTAAGTGCCTTTCATTTGCTCCCATACTGAAACCTCCTGGAAACTGGATTACCTTCCCCTGGATGTCTCTGGTGGGTGTTCTTGTACCCGAATAAAAGGATGAAGGATGCAGGTTTTCTGGTCTGATTAGAGGAGTAATTTATATTCAGCAGATATCCAGAAAGCATGTCTGAAGATCTACAGTACGTGACATCTTGAAATAACTGGAGTAGGGTCTACAGTGTTAATTAGGAATTACGTATGTGTCCAAAAAATATGTAAATAAAGTATAACAAGCTAGGAATGCTAAAGATCACAAAGACTGAAGGTACTCAGCAACGCCTAATTAAAGAGACTGCCAGTGTAACTAATTAATGAATCTTCTTTTTCAAGATGATCCTTCTAAATGACTGCGCTCTAAAATGTGACTTTTTCATATTCATTTGAGATCAGGCACCAAAAAGCACATTTCAGTTAGAGAACAAAAATAATGACACTGCACCATGACTAATGCCCTGCAGGGTGGCCACAGTCAGGGTGCAGGGGTCCAGCCAGAGCAGGAGGCTGTGGACCACCTTTATGGACGTTGGTCTAAAACAAAATGTACAGCTGCTTCCTAAAAGATTACAGAATGCGGGTAAGTTCTGTCCTAAGCAAAAGCTTTTCAGAACCTTGAGCTTTTTTCCTTTCTATTACCGTGTTTTTCAGACAGCATGGGGTGGAAGAAAAGGGGTTTGTAAAACAAAGCCAGACATGCAGCAAAGTGCTGTAGAGGGACCTTTGTGTTGAAGCCACTGCAGTGCCTCTGAACTGATGCTTTGTTTCCCAAATAAATCACAGGTACTGAAGGAGTACACAGTTTGGAGCATGGCTATACACGTTCTCTGACAAGAAGGAGAAACTGTTGGCCATGATAAAAGGAACATGAATAGTTTTGAAGGCAGCTACCCCACAAGTGGGACTGTGAAGCAACTCATCAGCTTATCAATCATGAGGAAGAGTTCAGAGGGGAGAATGTCTCAAAATAAGGTTGATTTCCTTGGGGTTTTAAAAATAGGATTCTTAGTTCTTGGAGTTTTAAAAATGATGGACACAGTTGCCCATCCATGTCTCTGGCAGATAAACGCAAGCACACACACAAATATATAAAATACATATATGCATCTGTGTGACACGCACCCCTGCTTTGAAGTATCAAAAGAAAAGATGCTGACCCACGTCCCTTGCTCCCAAACTGGCCATAGATTTTTGTCCACTGCTGTAGAGGTAGGACTGAAAGTAAATGTGCCATCAACATGCAGAGATATAATACATTGAGTCAAAGTTTATAACTCTATATTGCAAGGACTGTGGTTACTCAAAGCTATTTGGAAGTTGTTTTAAAGAGGAATTTCGGTTTCCTCCTTTTTTTTTTTTTTTCAGTGTGAAAAAGAAGAAATCATGTCCTACATTTGTTTCTTTTATTCAAACACCACCACTAAGATTTGTGTTCAGCATTTCTGTGTGACAAGCTTACGAAGTAAAATTGTTCAATGCCTGTGTCTGTAGCTTTGCCAGTAAGTGGTGCTAGCTGCACAGTTTTGTAGCCCTTCCAGGAAAATTAATGGTAAGGCTACAGCAGGTCCCATTTTAGAGGAGTATGTTTTTTGAGGAAAATATGCAAATATAAACTGTTTGAACAACACAACTTGGGAAATCATCCTCTGATCATTTTAAGGCTGTGATAGGCAAGTCTGATGGAGCAGTGTCCAGTTCTTTAGCCATTTTTACGGTTTCTGGATACATCACATGTGCAAGCTCTGCACATCAAGGAGGTCACGTTCTTACCAGCATTTACCTGTCTTGTGCACATATTATATTGGCTGAGAAAGCACAGATTAGTTTGATATATAGTTATGCACACGTGTACCCTGATGCTGAGTATGTGCCTAGACTGCACACTGCAGCACTCGGACCTGCTGCAGCTCTGGATTCATGCGTGGATGCCCCGTTACTATGGGGATTGGCTCAGCTGAGTCCTGTGACAGTAAAATCTCAGGCTTGCATCTAGTGATCCAGGGAGGGTTAAAAGGCAGAGAGCCCTTCGGAGGGGAAAGCATATTTACCACTCAAAAACATGCTAAATGGGCATATATTCACCTGCACGCTTGAGTGCCTCCAAAATAGGGAAAATATTAATCCCATCATCTGAATAGCACTTATCAGCAGAGGATTTGCTTAAGAAGATTTTCTATCTTGGCCTTTTCAAGGAGGGGTGAAGCTGCTCCAGCAGCTGGTGGGCAGCTTGGGGAAGTCTGCCCGTCAAGAGAAATAAGCATGGAGGCTCAGACAGTGAGAAGGCACAAGCAGATGTGTGTGGAGGTGAGGGGCTGCCTGGCTGTGGTGTGGGGCAGTAGTGGGGCTCAAGGCCAGGTATGGCATTTTACTGATCCTGCCAGATGCCCCTCTGTTCTAGGGAGACCCTCAGAGGCAAAGAACCAGAATCTCTAGGGCACATGGAGGGCTTTACGGGGTGGTCTTCCTGCATGCTCTGACTCAGAGTAAATACCCATTTATTTCAGCAAGAGGGGTAGGACCTTCTCTATCTGATTATTTGTTCATCGGAGCTGTGGGGGTCTCCAGGAGGGAAGTGCTAGAGCTTTTCTTCTTGACAGTGCCAGAGCAAGGAAACCCCGGCAAGTGCAAAATTCATCTGAGTTTTGTATCAGCAAATTTTGCAGCTGGGTTGTCTGCCTCCCTTGTTCCTTTGCTACATTTTGGTGCCCTCCACACACTCCAGTCCCTCCCCTCAGAATCAGCCCCTAGGGAGACAGCTAGAGTGAGACCCTGGTCTCTGAAGGCTCTCCCGACCTGAGCGTGGGCTTTGCTGTGAGCTGGGGACTGCCATGTCTCCACCCTGGCGAGTCAGACTGCACTCTGGATGGGGAAGGGTTGTGGGGCTCCAGGCTTCTCCCTACACATGGAGAGCATTTCCAGGGGGTGGTGAATGCTGAAAAGACCTAGAACAGGTGCTACCCAAGGCCAGGCAGGGGGGTTCTGAATGGTGGTCAGTGCTGGAGGAAGGGTTTTGGGAAGGAGCTCTCCTGTTCTGTCTGCACTGCACAGGCTTCAAATCCCCTGAATTTTGATTTCCACTGCAAGGGAGAAAAAACAAAGGGGAGACGAGTTAGTCTCTGCAGAGAAGTCCTGGGGGGTGTCTGTACAATGCTGGTTTCTGGAAAGGTGAGGGAGGAGTCCTCACAGCAGGAGGGAATATTTAATTAGAGCGACTCTTGCCCACAGAGAGGAGCTTGTGGGGAGCAGGTGGAAAAGGCTTTTAAACACTGCAATTGAACTGCCTTAATCAGAACATCTGGTAAATCTCTTGAGGAGGATATGGCACTTTTGAAGGTGATGGAAGGAATTCTCTTCTCTTGACTGTTGCAGGCAGCTGCTGCTTTTCCAAGCCCCTAATGCTGAAAGGTAGCCAGCATCCTTACCACCTGATGAGCAGGCCCCATGTCTGCTCACCCACCAGGGAAAAGGGAAAGATTTAACTTGCAGATTGGAGTGAGAAAAAGAGGCGACTACTCACCAACAGAGAAAACCTGAAATCTTGCCCAAGGAAAGGAACGAATGACTGTATGAAAATTCAGTGAAACCTGTTTAAGGGCTCTAACCTCAGAAATCTCATCTGTTCTAGTGCCTGCAATAGGAATTGCTTTCTCAGAGTTTCATGTCTGCTTTGGTGGGAACAGCTCCTCTGCCACAGCGCTCTAGCCATGCCAGGGCAAGAGAGGCCTGGGGTTTGTCCTGCACAAACACATCTTTCGCATTTTAAGGCCACTGTTTTCTCCTCTGTGCATTCCCAGCATAATGTGGATTTGCAAAGGTGACTGAAAAATGGGCTTTGCAAAGCCATTAGCAACATTGATTCTCATTATTGTAGCATATGCCAGTGAAAAAACATCCAGCATTTGCAAGATGGATGGCTTGCACCGGCTGGGCTGTGAGTGCCTAATTAGTTAAAATACACAGCATCATAAATGCCAGCACTGACAGCTGAGGCCTTGCAATGTCAGTATGGCGAGCAGCTTATTTGTTCTGACATCAGACTGCTCCCTCGGTATGGATGCCAAACCCTTGCTCTCTGCTGCAGCCAGAGTCCTGCACCCAAACACAGGACAGTGTGTGTGTGCCATGACACTGACCCAAGGTACAGCAGCAGTGGCTGTGAGAGGCAACAGCAGCAGCGGCAGCAGCAGCAGGGACAACACAAGGCAAAATAGGCTCTGCAGGAGGCAGGCTAAGTGCTGTGATGTCCTTTCTCTCAGCCTCCATAACCCAAAGAGCTGCAGGAATGTGCAGGCAGGGACTCCCCATTGCTCAGCGTGCAGCTGTCCCAGAAAGGGGAAAGTCAGCTTTGTGGTTTCAGTTCAAAATCAGAATAGGGACTCACTGAATGTGCATCCATCACTACAAAACTGCCTCACGGACTTGAACTCCTCTCCTATCACAAAGCCTGGCTTTAATCCTGACAGCGGAAGGTTCAGCACCCGTACTGGGGCAGTGCCTGAGAGTGCTCTTGGCATGTCTGAGAGGATCCCATCCTGCATGGCTGGTGTGGGGATTCTTTGCCCTCATCCCACCAACGAAAAATCACAGCCTCCAGCAAAATACCCCAAATTCCTTCCCTGCTTCCCCAGCACAGTTAATCTAACCTTTGCCAAGGAAAGCATCCTGTGAATCAGAGGGCACCGTGCCAGCTGATCTGTGAACAATTTAACCGATTTTTCATTAACCAGCAGCTTATGGAGAAGTTGCTAAATTTTATGGGCCATTAGCAGCTTCTGATGCTGCAAATGACTATGAAATTCAGGGTCTTGCAGTTTTGAATCTTGTAGGCTTGATAAATAGCCTTGTTGGGAGAGTAGATGCGAACAAACGCACTCAGTATGGCCCCATATGAACAAGCTGTTGACAGCAGAGAGAACGGGGGATGTGGGGATGGGAGTGACTGCAGCAACCCACAAGCCTGTCTACACCTCCCCCAAAGCAGGGAGCTTTCTTGAGGAAAGGTGATTTTGAGAAATGTTGTCCTGAAGATGGTCCATGAAGGTGTTGGAGAGTGGGAGTGAGGCAGTGAACAAGGGTTAATGCAGCCATTAAAATACGTGTTAATTGAGTGCAGGGGAGGGCTGAGAGTGCTGACTGCTGTTTATGGATGTGTAGCTGGACATCTGCAAAAATGTCATTTATCCTCATTTTATGGCTGGGAAATCTCCATCACGGAACACCAAAATAAAGATCCCCAGGATCACATGCAGGCCACAGGCTGAGGAGGTTTGGATGCAGGTTCACCCTGGCCTCAGCTGTGGGACTGTGCTTCTCTTTTCACACAGGTCCCTCAGCAACTTGCTGCCTGCCCAGCTAGCCCATGCACAGGGGCAAGCCCTGACCGCCACAGTTTCCCAGCTCCTGAAAGTGTTCCAACAACTTTGCAGCAGAAATAAAGTTACTGCTTCTGCCTTTCTGAAACTCTCCTGTGTGGGAATGCTACCACCCACCCTTGAAGGCAAGGGCAGCCCAGGCTCTTGGTAACAGATCCCTTGGAGTGGATTAGAGTGAGACAACACGGAGTCATCGGTGTTTGTAATATATATGCAGGTTTATTTTGGAACAATTTGATTGCAATGGAAAGCAGGTATGTAGCTGTGTTGGTTATTACTATATATAGGAATACAGTAATAAAAAAGCATAAAAATACCACTCAAGAAAATGTATGAGGGGAAAGAGAAAAAGGAAGAAAGGAAGAAAGGAAGAAAAAGGATGGATAAAAATAGAAAGATATCGCGAGCCATAGATCCCGTGAGAAGACTTGATTGTTGCAAAGTGATGTTCACAGTCTTGTTGAAGTGATAGTCGCAGTCTTGGTCTGTTGGGGGTGGGGAGAGCCTGTGAAACATAGAGTTCAATGGGTTAATATACTCTCAGTCTAGGTGGGAATGCCCAGGTACCTTCCTGGAGTGGGGAGCTTTCCTAGTCCTCTAGTGGAAGGCCTCAGAAATGAGTCTGGGGGAACTTCGGGAGTCTTTGATGGTTTATGACACCTTCTAAGACATTACAGCTGCCTCTCGTGTCAATGTAGCCTACATGTGAATGTGAATGTCCTGTGTGAGTATGATCTTTCCTGGGAGTGGGGGGGTTGTAGGGGAAGACAATTGGTGTGATGAAAAGCACAATCCGATCTCTCAGGATCTACCTCTTTTCTGGCTCAAAGTACCTCTTGTAATCTCCGGTGGTGGGTGTTCACCCCCTCTGCCTCGTGCTCTGCCTTATGTGGATCAGAGATTTTGCTACCACACACCCAAATCTCATCTCCTCCCCTTGGGGGGTGCAAACTCTGCCACAGCAAAGCACTCTGCCCTTCCACAAATGGGCAATTGTTTTGCGTCATTAACCATTAACATTTCAGTTTCTCACCAAGAGTCGATTAAACCACAACATTTAAGCCTAAGGTAAACGGTGAGACTTTGAAGATAGGGTGTTCAGGTTTTCTTTTTGTCTAATGCTCAACTTCTAATTAAAACAAGGCTGCTGCTGGCAAGAATAGTCCAGCACACCCTGAGGTCAGCTGAGGACTGGACTTGAAATCTATGAACTCCCCGACAGGCAGAGCTCCCCTCTGGAGACAGGGATGGCAGCGGGCAGAGCCTTGCCTGCCACTGACCTGGCAGAAAGGCACAGTGCCTGCTCTCACAGGCTGAACAGGCAAGGGCAGAACCCAGTGCCATATCTGGCTGGGCTGCAGCCACGCAGCACAAAATTTAGCCCAGATGTTTTCACCAACAAGCCTCGTTAGCCTTTGGCAACCCAGCATCCCAGAACCAACTAGTATGGACACCTTAATACAGGAGAATTTTCTGTGATGCTCATTTTGCTTTTTGATACAGGGACACGGGTGTGGGCAGAAATGTGGAGGATGAAGCTTGGGTGTCAGGCAGAACAAATGCTCAAATGAAATTTCTGACCCTTTTCAAAGGGAGCTGTGATTCAAGGGGCCCACCAAAGCCCCAGGCATGCTGGGGAAGCCCTGCCTGGGAGGCTGCCCAGGCACAAAGCAGCACTGATTGCAACACTTGCTTCACAGCTTGGCTGGTGACAGGGGATACCAGGATTCAGAGACAGATTTTGGCACCTTGCTGTGGGGAGGAGGGGGAATAGATGCCACTTCCATGCACTCTGGAGAAGGGAATGGAAAGCCAAGACTGACCCTGTTAATGAAGGAGAAACCTGAGCTTCCCCTTGTGTGCTAAATCTGCTGAGTGCACCCTGGCAGTCTGCAGCCTGCTGCCCTTTGCTGGGGTGAAAGCACATGTGATTCATGCATATGCCCAGGCTTGGTTTTCTTCTGCCCCTCAGAATCGCACACAGGTCCTCATTTGGAAGCCCAAGTTTATTTATTAGAGCATTGCAGAGGGATGAAAAAGTGAAGCAGCTTGTGCTCCCCACCAAGCTGTGGGCCAGAGCTGGAGCCTGTCACTCCAGCACTTGCCCATGCTACATAACCACCACAGCTTTAAACCACGGCTGCTACCAGACTTAATATGAAATGAAAGAAAGGAAGAGGTGTAAAATAGAGAACTGGCTGCTAGGACTGAATATAGGCAAGTCAGCTGCTTATAGGCAAGTCAGATGTACAGAACTGGTACTGAGAATTGAGCTGGACTGCCATTTAAAAATTAAAAGAAGATTTGAAAATAGGAAAAACATGACTCAGCAGTATGAAGTCACTGGCAATAAATGTCAGAGACTTCATTTGCAAGTGAAAATGCACATCCACCTCACGTCAGTGTTGCTACCTGGTGCCCCATATCCAAAAAAAGATAAACGCGTTATTGCATGTGTGATCCACAACCCCCTAAAAATATAAAGATCCTGAGTAGCAAGTCAAGTTAGGAGGTTATTAAATAGTTGAATTGTGAACCCATTCCTGCAGAGTGTGCAGTTGGATGCTGGGGCAAATATGATCTGCCTTGAGCAATGTAGTCAACACTTCTTTCAGTCAACAGCCCTGCTGATCTGGGGGTCTTCCAAACAGTGAATGCAACTCAATAACTGTTGGGGGGAAGTATGCATTTAAAAAAAAAGACTATGGAGAAATCAGATTTGACAATCTGAAAGTGTGTACGAATATATATTAGATCTCCTCAAGGTAGAAGGGTGCGCTCAGCACATAATGTGTATGTTAGCAATTCAGAAGGAGATCAGTCAGGGTAATATTACAGACATTTATCTGTGCTGCTTTGATCAGGTTTTCTTTTGAAGTTTCCTAAGTTAAAAATATTCAAGCAAATGATTTCTCTCCGCATTTTGATACTTGTGCTTCTAAACAGTCATTAAATGAGGAGGCTCAAGAAATGTGAGGAACAAACCTCAGCATCTGTGCATACCTGTGTATGACCCATCCAGTGTTCGCTCTGCCCATCCTTTCCTGGTTCTTGTCATGTGTGGATTTAAGGCATGAAAACATTTGTTCATCACCTCCTCAGAATTTAAAATACTTCATTATTCTCTCTGTGGGCCAACCAATAACCACCTCTTCGGGTGCAAATATGTTTTGATGGCCTGCCATCTAGCACAGCTATAGCTGTTTGGAATTATGCATCAGCCTAGAGAACACCACCATTAATGTAAAAAAAAAAAAATTTAAATCTTTTCTTAGATGGCAGTGGGGGACCCTTTGAGAGAAGTACATGCCTGGAGAGTCCTCAGCACCCAGCATAAGTGTATACATGGCTCTGTATTCCTGGCAGTGTTAGAGGTGTGTCTCTCCTCGGAGTTACCAAAAGAACACCTGGTGGAGATGTAGAATTAAGAAGAAGCCCAGTGCTGGCACCACTAGTGCACATGGATCTGCAGTCAGCATCCAAAGGCTGACACTGGAAGTAGCACAGCATTTGGCTGACGCATCAGCTGGGACAGGTGCTGTCCCCACTTTGCCCCATATCTGTTTCATACCTACCTGGACTTGTTGGATGTCCATTCCTTGGCTAACGATGCAGTGTTATGGCACAGTCGGTGCTATCTCACAGACACTGTAGGCACTGATAAATCGCACTGTTACACCTACACAGTGGTGTGCTCATTTTAGAACTTACCTATTATCATGCCATATTAATAAGCCAGATCCAGCCTAGCTGCTGGCGATGTGAAATGCTGCTGTATCGTCAGGGGAATGTGATTTGCAAAGCGTTCAGCTCCTGAGGAAGAAAGTGTGCTGTATTTCTTTCATATTCTTCAAAAAAAGTCATGGCATGGAATTTTTATTAATTTGATATCCAATATTCAACCCTGTTTGAACTCTGCTATATTTTCTTTCATTTTAAGTTTCTGTCTATTTGTATTTGTAATAAAAGAGGGTTAGGAAAGTTCAATTCTTCATAAGGTGATGGTATAGTTTCGAGTTCTAACAACTCTTTATAGGTTGAAAATGCACTTAAATTATGTGAGAAGAGTCCCACAGAAACACATTGCTTCATAAAGCTGGAAAGCAAACAATTGGAGAAACACTTCTTGCACATTTTTGCACTATCTGTGCTAACTTGCTTTGACCCTTTTTTACCTTCGAACAACCAAAGAATTAGAGGGTCTGATGGATAATCGAAGTGTAAAAGGACATTCATTTAGGGTAAGTGATGACACAGCAGAAGAGCAAAATGGATATTTGCATCAGACTTTACCATGAAGAGGAATCATTTCACATTGAAATGCTAATTGAAGTGATTTTAAACTAAACTGACAAAGTTAGTGATAGTGAATCACCAGAGTCACAAAGTGCTTGTCCAAGAGTTGTGTGGTGGTTGTCACAAATTGCCCATTGTACCAGAGAAAGAAAAGCTGGGAAATATGTTCAGGGCTCTAGGTCTTAGAAACAGTCAAGTCTGATTTCTTACCAGAAAAAGATTCTACGAAAAAGACCAAATGAGGCATGGTAAGATCTGAGCTTCTCAAATTCGTTCCAATAAGCACTGACAGAAGACATATCTATTTTTTCTTTCACATTCATTTTACACAATATGTAAAATACCAAATACTAATATGAATCCAGCAGAATTGCTTGTATTAGAACATTGCAAAAATTTTGTGAGTAGGAATGTCTTCTCTAATTTTCAGATTTCTTTAAATATTTAGTGTTGCTTTGAAAGAAACCAAGATGAAATGAAACCCCCAAACAACTGACACTAATAGAGCAGGAGGAGACCCATAATTCCTACTGACATCCTGAATGCAGGTGCAAAACTCAGAGATCCAGTGCTGTTCAACAGAGCTGGGACTCAAGACAAGTCTCATTTTTTTGCAGATTACAATAACTTCAATTTTATTGGGAAATGTTAGATTTGGCCTCTGCTTCCTTCTCCCAAACTCTGGATTTTCCTAGCCCTTTTTCGCTCTCTGTACTTTAGATGCCCTGTCTAGATATTGAGCTCCTCACTCCATTCCACAGGTGGAGCTTCTCCCTTTGGCTCAGTGCTCTTGGCCTTGGCCAACCTTCTCATCTACTCAAAAGCTATCAAGCCACAATCAATTAGAGTCATGTGCTCGCTTCAATTTTGGTGAATAATCTAGCAGCTTCCAGAGACAAGCTAAAGCACTTTGGGGATAAAGTTAAAGCAAAAGAGCTGCAATAGTGCCAGAAATGTGAGTGATGGCTAAGATTAACAGCATTTAGTTTTTGTTTACTTTTATCTTTAGCAGCTTTTTTTCAAATTAAGTATTTTCTACAAAGTCTTAGAAGTATTTAAGCCCTAGTAGAATAGAACCCCTACGGAGTAATAATTATAATTTCTCAAGATATCTTATAATTCACTGTTATCTTTTCCCCGGAGTATGATTTAATTACTGCCATATCAGATGAATTGTATTTTGTCTAATGTGACTGCAACTGATTAGCAGGCATTGCTGCAAGCTGATAATGAGTTAGGCAGCTGAAATTGCACCTAAATGGAGGATAGAAATTGGTGCTCCCGGTGTTGATTAACAGACATTTATTTTACAATTATAAATAAAACTCTACTACCTAGTTGTCATTTTGCAGAATGTGTTTTCACTATGTCTTTTGGATTTCGAATAATTGGCATTTCTGTGGGTTTGGTTTCTTAGTGCAAGAAAGCAATTTGCAGAAGTTGTTGATAGGAAGCAGTGTGTGTTACTTTAGCAGGGAATTTAAGCACAGATGTTTTTGGAAGATAATTTGTCAAATGACTCCAAGTCACTTCAAATATTTGCAGACTCTCAGAACTGTGTCTTGAATATTTTTTGGTGGATGAATAATTTGAACTTCATTTTCAAAAAGAATATTTACTGCGTGCCAGAAGGATTAATAACAAGACATCAAAATAATTCAAACAGAGGACCTTGCTGCCAGCTGAACTTTAGAAAATGAAAGATTTGAGTAAGTGCTCTGGGCATAGGTGACCCAATGTCTTAATCCAGCTGCCATTTGTTATTAGAAAACAAAAATCTTTGGTTGTCATGATTATCCCTCTCTAGTTCTGAGAGGGTTATATTTAGAACTCATCTTTCACCAGTGTCACAGATGCCTGTATTCCTGGGTCTTGAAAAGTCAAAACATTTTCCCTTTCCCTTATTCTGAAGGAATTACACCATACAGAAATCACAAGTACAGAAGTCATTGCTTCTGGTGGCTACAGACATGTACTTTATATATATGTATACATATATGTATATGAGCGCCACTACTTGGGAAAATCTTCCATCTTGTGGGGTTACAAGAGTGGGCTGTAGGCAGCCTTGGCCTTGATGGCTTGCGGCTGTGTCCCTGGGAGGAGGGAAGGCCAGCATTGAATGCAGGTTTGGTGATTCCTACAACAAGAAGCACATGAGTAGCCCAAGGGATGATGGGTATAAAGGGCTGTGCTGTAGGATCACAGAGCAGCAGATAATGAGCTGAGCTGGTGCCTGTGGATGCCGGCTCGTGCCCTCCTCTGCCACCCTCCTCTGCCACTGCCTGCCTCTGGTTGCTGATGCCTGCTACCCTACGCCATGCTGGACTCTTTGGACTCCAACATCTGGTGCCCGCGTTTGTATGTATCGCGGCGATAACTGCCTGAGCCTTAGGAGCTCTTGAAAGCCTCCAGCAGTATGAGCCTCACGGACTGCAATCCACTTGGGGGAAGTGGAAAAGCCGGC
>VWZT01010558.1:452344-467446 GCA_013397055.1 Pachycephala philippinensis | reverse complement strand
AGATCGTGACCCAAGAACCTAAAAGTCCAGCCAGACGATCTACAAAAGTAAAAGAGACACTGTTAGTATGGGTGCATGAATTTCAGCACAGGAAGACCCTGTAATATAGGTATGGACTTTCTTTTTTACAAAAAGGGATAAAACACAATGGAATAGAGAATCAGAGTGAAAGATTAAAAATTAAAGATTACAACAATCTAAAGGAAGGGTTGGCAATTGCAGCCTGCAGGTGAAAATACATGTTTTAACAATATGTATTTAATGTTGTATTTCTGCTGTTCTTGGGATCCTACAGCACAGCCCTTTATACTCATCATCCCTTGGGCTACTCATGTGCTTCTTGTTGTAGGAATCACCACACCTGCATTCAATGCTGGCCTTCCCTCTTCCCAGGGACACAGCCACAAGCCATGAGGCCAAGGCTGCCTACAGCCCACTCTTGTAACCCCACACATCTCTATTAAATCTGAAGTGAGTGTTTAACCCATCTCCTCCATAATCCCAAAGGAGATGATACTTCTGCCAGAGGATGTATCCCAACACACTTTGCAAAGGCAGGTAAACAGAAAGTCTTGATTCATCACAGTTTTGCTTTTGACATTGCCAGCAACATCTCCTGGGGTATTTTTAAATTCATCAGTCATAAAATTATAATTTTGTTGGTTTTCCTGAGAGGTTCTTCTAGAATGGGTAGATTTTGCTTGGTGCTTACTGAAAGCACACAAATGAAATGAACACTTGCTCAGGAAATGAGCAGGCTCTGATGAGAAAGGAAATGGTGAAGGAGCATAAGCAGTAGCCAAGCTGTGCTTCTGCCTGACATTAAACAACACATGCTCAACGTTTCATGACAAACTGATACACAGCAGAGAGATATTGAACAAAATCCTCCTGTCTGAGAAACTTGCCAGGGTCACCATTGTGCCAGAAATTACATGATGGAGGTTTTGAGAAGCTGTATCACAATATCATGTCATTGGCAGATATTTTAAGAAGTAATGAAAAGCTATAATTTGCAATGAGTTTTGTCAAAGCAGACTCTGAGATGACCTGTCATGAAGCCTTGACACACCATATTGCTTAGGGAGGGGTGCTTAGCACCTTTCCCAAGAGAAAAGTTCACAGCCAGTAACCAGATTTCACATCTGGTGTGATGGTCACATCCATGTCCTCAGGGCTGACGCTTGCAGCTGCAGCTTCTCTGTGCCTGCTGGGATAGGGTTAGGGTTATGTGTAGGGTTAGGGCCAGGCATCCCTCAACGTGAACAGAAACACAAATGTGAAAAATGATGGGGTATGGTGAGTTAAAGAAAACAGGTAAGAAAATTACTTTAAAAACAGAAAAGATATTTGGAGAGTGGAGGTTTGGTTCCTTTCTCTAGCAAATAAAAGAAATGCAACATTCAGGTAGTGAGACATTGGACCTCTCTCACCCACTTATGCCTGAAACTGTGTAACGAAAAGACCCTTTGGATACATTCTCCAGCCCAAGCTTTACACTCAGTTATGAAATGTGTTCTTATTTTAAATGCTTTGTAATCAGAGAGCAGAAAAATCTTTACATATAAGCAGGGGAATAAAAAGCAATGTGGAAAATAACATCCTTCACAGAATCTCTGTCCCTGCTACTTCTGCCTCAATAAAACAGCAAAACTTGGATTCCTCCTTCTCAAAACTTGTGTCTGAGGTCAGGACAGTGTTCAGCTGAGCTCCTGATGGCCTCTGTCAGCCCCACGTTGCCAGCAGAGTTTGTCAGCAGTGGGATCCTTGTTTCCTTTGAGAAAGGATCTTGTTGATGGCACAGGAGGGTCTGTTCTGAGCTCAGGTCTCCCAGTGCTGAGCAACTGCCCAGTGCTTGAATGCTTATAGTGTGAATCTTGGAAAGATTGGTCTGCACATGTGCCTTTATCCTGTCTCCTTTGCCACTGATGCAAAATAATCTGATCTAAAAATAGTGTGAGGTAGATCATAGAATCATAGAATGGTTTGAGTTGGAAAGGACCTTAAAGATCATCTCATTCCAACCCCCCTGACATGGGCAGGGACATCTTCCACTAGACCAGATTTCTCAGAGGTCTATATATCCTTGTCTTGTGCACTTACAGGGGTGGGGCAGCTGCAGTTTCTCAGGGCAACCTGTTCCAGTACCTCATCACCATCACTATATTTTCCTAATTTCTGATCTAAAACCACCTTCTTTCAGTTTGAAGCCATTCCCCTTCATCCTGTGACTACATGCTCTTGTAAAAAGTCTCTCTCCATCTTTCTTGTCGGCTCCCTTTAGATACTGGAAGGCTACAATTAGGTGACCCTTATGCCTTCTCTCTTCCAGGCTGAACAAACCCAATTCTCTCAGCCTTTTCTCATAGGAGAGGTGTGGGGCCGGGAAGAAAAACCTTCATGGGGAGGCACTGGGGAGCCATTCTGTTCTTTGTCTTGTTGGCCTCATGGTAGTGGGCCAGGTCAGGTTCCATCAGCATTTTACATGCAATCACGCTCTTTTATACACTGTTTGTTATCAGTATTGTTGATGTTACTGTTCATTTTCTTATCTCATTGCTGTTTCCAGTAAATTGTTCTTAACTCAGAATCTCTACCTTTTGTCTCCCTGTCATGTGGGCAGAGGGGAGTGGCTGCATGGGGCATAATTTCCAGCTGGGTTTAAACCATGACACCTCCCCAACACCCCCATCAGCTGCCCAACTGGAGCTCTTTCAATAAATGCTTCCAGCCTCAAATGAATTGAGAGTCTCACAGCAGTTATTGGTTTTAACTAAACATTTGTCCTCAATATGTAAAAACATGTAGCTTCTTTTTTATTTGCTTGCCCTACCCATCTAACAAACTGACACAAATCAAGACACAATATTTTCTCCTCTTGTGAATAGCCAGGAGAATTGCATCACATTTTAAATTTTACTTCAGCAAAACAATAGTCAAGCAAAGCCAGCGTAGCAGCAGCTGTCTCTGTGGCTTTGTTTGTACAAAGCCTGGCACAACAGGGCTCTGCTTTCAGCCAGCCCCTGAGCACTTCTGGAATAAACAGAATAATAGCTGACTGCAACCTTTGCTTTGAAATATTTGTGAATGGCATTGTAAGTGTCAGAAAGCTGTATATAAAGCTTGCTGTTGCTGTGGAGGTAGACTGAGCTCTGAGCAATTTTGACATTCAGATTTACAGCAGACTTTTGGCATCCTCTCTCTTTTAGAAATGAATAAACTGCCTTCACCCATTTGAATAAAGCTGTTGTTTCATTATCTGCTGCCTCTGTCTCCTTTTTATGTTATGTTTCGTTCAGGTGAGAAAAGTGAATACACAAACGAGTAAAAGGGTGGGAATTCTTAAGTGCTATCATTGCACTGGCACCCACTTTATTTGTCTAGGAAGCTCTAGAGTACAGCATTTTCTTCAGAAGTGAGAAAGAAAATGGTGGTGATCTTGAAGTGCCTGTAAAAATGTTTATGCAACATATTTGTTAATAATTCCAGCAGAGAACAGCTGGAAACACACAAACAGGTGTTTGTACTCCAACACTGATCTGGTCCAGCTGCCTAATTACTACTTTGAATTGGAATAGTTAAAATATTGTTATCTATGAAACCAAACAAGTCAGCTCTCTCAATGTGTAAATGATTTTCAATCTTTTGTTTTTTTCTTAATGGGTGGCAGAGAGGACTGAGGTGTTGTAGTCCGAATCTCGGCCTTCACACCAATTCTCTCTCCACCCCCCCGGGGGAAATGTGGAGGCAGCTCTCTGCCGAAGCACCCTCCCCTTGTCCTATCCCCGTGGATCTGCTGATCCCTTGTCCCTCTCCCATTGGCTCCTGTGTATCATCCCACTGTCTGTGCTCCTCCCTCCCTGTATAAAGGATTGTACCTCCATTTTGTGGTGTGGCTTAAGACATCTTCCCCTCTACCCAGCGGCCGGTGACCGGGACCGTGCCGCCCCCCGGCTAATAAAGCTTTGGATCCCTAAAAGATGTCTTGGCCTCCTTCTCACTCTCCGCGCCTCCTCTGCCTTCCCAGCCCGCGGACCTGAGGACGTCCCGGGGGGAATGAGATCTGGTCTGGCGTGGCGCAAAGACCGCGTCACTGAGGCTTTCAGGATCTAGTCTAACTTCTACAGGCCAGAGTTGAAGACCTGAATAAGCCACAGAACATTTCTGTGGTTCTGCTGATGCTACACCTAAGATGCTCATTTCTGAAAACACATTGAACTCAGCTTATGGTGAACTTTGCCTGCAACGCCCTCACACGTGGCAGTGGCTCAGCACAACCACTGACCACAGCAGGTGGGTCTCTGAGCAGAGAGGAGACATTTGAGTGACATCTGCCACATTTGCAACAGACCACTCTATAACACGCCAAATATTCTATTGTTTCTCTCATGCCTTGTGCCTGTCTATGAAGGATAGAAACAAGGGCCAGGTCTCACCCAGCCTCTGGCCATCGCCTGTCCCTGGGTTCTCTTCAAGCCCCTGAATCCACCAGAGCCCTACAGTGCTCTCCAGAGCAGATTGCACCAGCAGAAAGACTGGGTTTAGTTTACAGCTTTCTGTGACCTACCTTGATCATCATACCTATTACCATGGCATCTGACTGCCTTCCAGACAGTGTATGATGATGTCAGCACATCTTTCATGGGTTTCACTGTGTCTCCCCCTCTCTTTCATCTCTAACATTTCACTTTATATTTCCTGCAAAATATCTCCTTTCCTGGAGGCCACTGTGCTGTAGTTTTCTATACAGTTTCCCTCTCACACACCCCAGGTAATCTCTCATTACCCAGCCCTCAGCCTCTGTACAGCCTTCCATGGGAGGCTAATAAACATACACAAGTCAAAGTCCATCAGAAATCTCTCCAAATACTTTTGGAATGAGAAGCGCCATTTACACAGTACCCAGGTGGGTGAGAGCAGAATTTAGCCACCACTTCATTTGAGAGTTTGAAGGGCAGAGCTTCAAGTGAGAAACTTAAAACTGTGAAATAATAAATGTCTTGCAAAAGCAATTGTTACTGACTGAGAAGTAAGATTGAGGGAGGGAGGGAGCGTGGGCTGGGAGCTGAGTGGAGCACAGGAGCTTCTGCTGAGGAGCCGCCTGAGTGATGTGTTTGTGGTGTCTCATAATTAACACCTAGCGGTTTTTAAGCTGAATAGTAGGCGCTTGTATCGATTAGGAGAATTTGCTAATTCTATGTCTGTGCCAGCTATGTCTTTCTAAAAAAACAGGATAAAAACATTTACCAAACATGTAAAATTAATGTACCTGAGCGCTCTGAATCTTTGCAGCCATTGTGATGTCTGGAGCACTGTGAAAGCTCTAGGCACAGCCATCAAGCCCCCTTCGTGGTGCCTTTGGGTGTCCTCATTAGACCATCTATCTGCCTCCACAGATCAGCACAAATCTGTGAGGGAAAGGGGATCTTCTGTCATCCCCACAGGCCCTGTATGAACGACCCCTAAACCCTTGGGTTTTTTACATGGCACTGAGTACCTGTGTTTGGGCAACAGAATCAAGGCATTAAAGTCTTATATTTTACACACTAGGCGACATGGGAGCAGTTTTCCTTGCATCTGGTCCAAGAGTCCTTGCAAGACAGACAGACACTTACATGAGCAGCTACAGGGACTCAGGCTTCCAAGACAGCTGGCCAGTGCCCTGACCTCACTCAGCCCATAACACCTGGCTGGTCTTCTCTCACATTTGTAACTTTGCACCTCTCTGTCAATAAGACACCGGTAATAGAGTTACAGGCAAAATCAGTAGAGGGAATAAATCCTAATTATAGTTAAACCAAGGATATAAAATCAACTTTTCCATGGAGAAATTTGCATGCACTCTGAATTTATGGGTGAAACATGGATGTTAGTGGGACTCCAGCACATTCATAACTTTCTAAATTGCTCATCTTAGTTTATGTACTTTCATTAACCAAAGGATTTTCTGCATATGTTTTACTTGAAAGGGGGATTTTATTTTCTCTGCCAAGGGAGAACAACCCTGCCTGAAAATCAGGTACTCAGGCTGAACACTGAAAACAGGTTTTCAAAGTCTTGAATTACTTTGTAAAATTAATACCTGTTAGTGTATCTCAGGTTGTGCTCTTTAAGAACAAGAGGTCTGATTAAAGAGCAGTGAGCTTAGTAATGTTGCTGTAGTGTAAGTCAGGAGCAGCTATCATGGTCAGGCCCAATAATCTGGTCTTCTGCATTAGAAATGCAGTCAGAGCTAATGATGAATTTGAAAGATTGTAATCATTATCTAGCTCAATTTATCTATTCTAACCTCAGTCAGAGACCAAATTGTAATTGCTGTTGTTCCTGGTCGAATGATGAAGGTTACTCTCCTCTAATTCCTACCAGCTTCATAATAGCTCAGAGATAATAATGACAGAGAATTATAGACTTTGTTCAAATGTTGTCAGATTGGACCAAAGCATTACACAATTGTACTATACACATAACACACATCGGAAATATTGAAAAAGAAAAATAAGAAAGAAAATAGACATTAAATAAAATCAATTATTAATTGGTGTCCTGCATTTGCCCTTAATGTGTGAACCAATTCAAGGAAATTCTGCTCCAGTAACACTGTGGTAGGTTTAATTTATATGTCGTAGCAAAGTGTGGACAATGAATGCTTGTCTTACTCTGTCCAGCATATTTTAGCTGCATAGAAAGGAATTAAGTCCCATTTTAAATCTATTTAATATTTACTTTTGCTAATAATACATTTTAATTTTTTTTAAAATTGCACAAATGTTGTAGGCAAATCATCTAGATCCCTTTGCAGTTACATCTATGAAGTCCAAGAAACCTATAATACTTTTTTTTGAGTGGGATTTTTAACAGAGCATTTATAGCATAATAAAGGCTTCCTTTTTTCTTTTTTGGCCATATAATTGACTCGGCTCTTTACGGTCTTTGGCAAACATGACAGTAATTAAATTTACAGATCATACTAAATTGTAAGGTGTTGCAAAACCCAGGATAGATGGCAAAATAATAAAAAGAGACCTGCAGAATTTAGAGGTATAAGTAGGCAATAAAATGAGATTCAGTCTGGAAAAAAGAGCAGGTAGGGAACAATGAAAGCGAAATACAGAAATGCACAAGCTACATGGAAAGCAGCAGTTAAATTTAAGACCCAGGGTGTTGGTTATGGGTTTATAAACCGCAGTTGTCATTGGCTGTAAATGCCAGCCCCATAAGCAGGTAGTTTGAGAGGAGACCTGTACCCATCCTGTGATGGTACAGTACGACAAATCCATTAATACTTGGGCAGTTGTAATTCAACCTAAGATCCATTTCATTAATTGGATTAGTCTTTATTGTAACATACACTGCTGCAGTGCCTTAAATATGTTTTATATAAACATATTTAACATATTTAAGTGTTCTTTCTGAAGGAGCTGGGTACGTAAAACAGGTACAAGAAATGATGATTAGGAACTGCAAAGGCCACCACAAATGGACACTACATAAAGAAAATGAGAAGAAATACACAGTATCATCAGTAGTAGAAGACCTGTAAAAAATTTCATGTCAGTGGTATGCTCTGTTGCAAATGAGAATATATGCAAAGATGAAATTGTCAGATTCATAGTCCCACATGAGAAAATGTGAGACAAACATCTCCAATGATAGCAGAAACAGTCAGCATGGATTCTTCAAGGGGAAATCATGCTTGGCCAATTTTATAACTTCTGCGATGAAATGTCTGTCCTGGTAGATGATGGGAGAACAGTGAATATGTCTGCCTGGACTTCAGTGAGTCATTGAACACTGCTGCAAGATTACAGATCCTAAAGAAGGGTACCTGATGAGGTATGGGCTGGATGAGCAGACAGTGAGGTGGGTTGAAAACCAGCTGCATGGAAATTCCCAGAGAGTAGTGGTCAGTGGCACAAAGTGCAGCTGGCAGTCAGTCCCTTGTGGTGTACCCCAGGAGCAGTAGTGCATCCTACCCTGTTAACAATTTCATTAATTAGTTGGACGATAGGACAAAGTGTACCCTCAGCATGTTTGCTGATGACACAAAACTGAGAGAGGTGGCTGATATGGCAGAGGGATGTACTGCCACCCAGAGAGACCTCAACAGGCTGGAGAAATGTGCTGGTGTAAAGCACATGAAGGTCAGCAAGAAGGCTAAATGTCCTGGACCTGAGAAGGAACAACCCCAGGCACCAGTACATGCTAGGAGCAACTGGCTAGAAAGCAGCTTGGCAGAAAAGGACCTGTGGGTCTTGGTGAACACTAGGCTCAACCTGAATCAGCAACATGCCCTCACTGCAAAGAAGGCTAATGGTATCCTTGGCTGCATTTGGCAAAGTATTGCCAGCAGATTGAAGGAGACACATCTGGAGGTCCTGTCTCTAGTTCTGGTCCCCCCAGTACAAGAGAGACATGGACATACAGGAGAGTCCAACTGAGAGCATGAAGATGATGACAGGGCTGGAGCATCTCAGCTATGAGGAAAGGATGAGAGTTGTGATTGTTCAGCATGGAGAAAAGAGGGCTCAGGGGGATCTCATCCATGTATGCAAATATCTGAAGGTGCAGAGAGGACAGAGACAGGCTCTTCTCAGTGGTGCCCACTGACAGAACCAGAGGCAAACTTGGGAGGTTCCCTCTGAACATCAGGAAACACCTTCTGACTGTGCAAATGACCAAGCACTGGCACAGGCTGCCCAGGGAGGTTGCGGAGTCTCCATTCTGAGACATATTCAAAAGCCCTCTGGCCATGGGCCTGGACAACCAACTCTAGGTAACTCTGCTTGAGCTTGATCAGAACCTTAACCACTCTGTGATTCTGTGACAGAAGGATGAGCTCAACATAGTACTTAATCTCTGGGACGATAATAATGGTGGTCTTACATAGGCTTCCATGGATGTAACTTCAATATATTCAGTCACTCATCATCAGGAGATGGTTCCTTTGTTGTCTGATTTTGGTTAAAACTTCTATTTAAAAAGATGGGTTTGTGTGTGTGCTTTGAATCTAAAATTTTGAATTACACAAATCAGAAAAAACAACATTATCTTTGGATCCAGGATATGATGAACACAAATCAATGAAGAAAAGGTTCTGCATTTAACGAAAGCACAATACCCAAGCAATTTTAATGGATTTTTCAAGTAATCTCAGAGACATTCTCACTACATTTGGAAAGTGGGATCCATTCAGATTACTGTATTTTTCTACTGTACTATTATTTTCATACAGAGATATCTATCATTCCCATAAAAGTCGGAATATACTTTTCTTTAAGACTGTGCATATTCAATTTCACCAAGCAGTTCAGCCCTCTGATAAATTTTATCCAAGCTTCATTCCATATCTACTAAAGGAAGATTGCAATATATCCATCTTTGGGGGAAAACATTTTTTATTTTCTGCACTTCACTGTAAAATGTCATCAGTAAATTTCTTCTGCTGATTACAGCTGCAGTACTGACGGGGTTTTCACTGTGTATCCAAAGGACCTTGTACCTCCGGTCTGGATCTGCTGTATTTTGTGAGATGATGGGTGGCCAGGCAGAAAACCTACCTGCAGACTTATTGTGTTCTCAGCCTCAGCTGGTCCCGCAGTCTGCACTGCAGTTCTCCAGCAGCAGCTTTTGCTCCAGAGATCCCTCCTGGCTTTACCTGCTCCTGGTCCAGCTCTGCCTCCTGCCTTCGAGCTCAGGTGGTGCCAGTGCTGGTGTTGAGCATGGTCTGTTGCTGGCAGGATGATGCAGCAGGTGCCAAGGCCATCCTTGAGCCACTGACTTCAGCTTTACACTTTGAGCAGCCCCCAGGGAGAATCGGAGCCTTGGCTAAGTCATCACTTCTTAAACAGCAGCCATTTATTTCCCACTTTTCTTGCTGCCTGATATTTTAAAACGCAGGAATGAGGAGAGATATAGAGTTTCATAGCATTAAGCAAATTGAAAGAGAGATCAATTTACTTTTCCTGCGACACAACATCTTAGTCTTTTCTAGTCATCATGAATTTCCCTCTTAGAAACTGTTTTAAGGTGTCATACAGGATTAATGTAGGATAGCCTTCTTCAGAAAATTTAGTTATTGAAATTATCTTCTCTTTGTACAGTCTGTCATATATCATTAGTTTATGAATACTAGAAACATATAAATAGACATCATTACCAAAAGTTTTTGGATTGTCTTGCTAAATATAATTGCAGAATTTAATAGAAACTAAGTAAATTTATAACCCAAAATGTGCATACAGCTGGAAAACACTTCAGTACAGAAATCTCTAAGCACACAAAATCACATCTAGATTTATACTTATTCAAGAAAAAGATATTCACTGGGTTTTCATTTCATTTGGAGTAGAGATGTAATTTTTATTTGATGGAAAAGAGAAAGCCCCAAAACTACGAAGGAAATTCGACCTCTTTAAAAATGAGTTTCTCATCCCTGTTCCAGTAGTGGAGCCTGTGCAGCACAGGCAGTTTGGTGTTGTGCCCAGAAAAGGGTTTTGCCACTCCAGCCCCTCCAGAAGGTAACCATGGTCCTGGTGCACAGGGGACCCTGCCAGCAGATGGCTCTGAGTGCCAACACAGCAGCTTGGACAGCCAGGAGAGCCAGCACCAGGCACATCCTGGGCTGGGAGGTCACAAGGATGCACCACACCTTCCCACATCTGTGTGCTCATCACCCCTTTTCCTTGTTTAACAAACCTGATGAGGAATTTTTGTTTCTATTGAGAGATTTCTAATATAATCTCGTGGAAAGCAGCATGTCAAGCCTCCCTGAGAAGAGAGGGGCAGAGCAGTGCTGAGGGAGTTCAGAGTGACCTGTTTCCTGCAGCAACCAGGCAGAGTGACATTAATTGAGGTGAAATACATTCCAAAGCTGAATGGTCTCGCTGAAAGATGCTGTCTTGCTTTTGGCTGGGATAGAGTTCATTTTCTTGCTAGTAGCTGGTACAGGGCTGTGTTTTGGTTTTAGTATGAAATTAATATTGATAACACACTGATGGTTTAGTTGTTGCTAAGCAGTATTTATACAAGTCAAGGACTTTTCATCTTCTCATGCCCTGCCAGTGAGAAGAGTGAAGGGGCACAAGGAGTTGTGAAGTGACCCAGCTGGGACAGTTGACCCCAACATGTGGCATCATGCCCAGCACATAAAGCCAGGGGAAGCTGGCTGGGGGCCACTGCTGAGGAACTGGCTGGGCATCAGTCAACAAGTGATGATCAATTGCCTTGAGCATGACTTGTTTTGTATATTTGAATTTTTTATATTTTTTTTCCTTTTTCTGTCCCATTAAACTGTCTTTATCCCAATCCACAAGTTTTCTCACTTTTACTCTTCCCATTCTCTCCCCTTCCTGCTGGTGGGGCAGTGAGCGAGCGGCTGTGTGGGACCAAGGCTGATATTCACCATAATTATTATTAAGGTGTTGTGAACATAAGAACAATTGGAAAGTGGACATGAGCCTCCAAATAAAGACAGGTTTGAGATATGCAGTGAATTATGCAACTAATTTTCACAGAGCTATGAAAAAAATCTGGATTTTTTCTGCATGACTGAACAGTACCACAGCACAAAACTTTGCTTTTGATGAGTAGTCTGGAGCAACATATCTGGGCAAAGTGTGGATCTGCCCCATGTTTTGGTACATCACTGAGTGGTAATCACTTCACCTGGGCTGTTAGAGCCAGCCCTGCAGATTGTCAGATCTCAGAATAGAGATTAGACAACCATTATTAGCAGATAACTTTATTTTTCAGAATTAGATTCTACATGGATGAACAGAGAATAGCAGGAGGGGAAGGCAGTCATTTCTACAGATGTAATTTTTGGAATATACCTGCTGACACTTGAGTAGAAGTTTGAGGCGGTGCAGGCTGAATTTAAAGAAAGAGCAAGTTAAACTCCCTTTTGAGGTTGGAAGTGGATTTGTTCATTTAATTTAGTGGCAGAGCTTGTTTGACAAGTAAGTGAAGTCTGTCCACAGTATCAGCTAATCAGGATTATCACATTCCTGGGTAGAGGATCCAGTCTGAGCTGAAAGCTATTTTCCTGGTGTTTGTGCATGCATGCACTTAAAGGTGTGTTATGCAGTGGGCTGGACCTGTGAGACAATCCCATGGATGTCAATAATGAGAAGTACTTTATTGCTTTGCCACATGTCAGAGTCAGCACAGGAATCACAGCTTTCTAAATCACAGTAGTTCCCCTGCAGGGCAGAGTACAGCTGGAGTCACAGCAGGCTGCTGCCAGGCACATGGGGGCACAGGGCACAGGGTCAGGGTTTGGCAGAGACAAAAGGCATGAGGACAAGAGCTCTTCCACAGGGAGAGGCTCTATACTCGAAGAGAGCCCAAAGGCTACTGGACTAGGCACCATTAGCTACCCTACACCTGGTCCACACTCCTGGGATGCTCTGTAAGCGAGTCAGCAGCTGGCCAAGTAAGGAAGATTTTACAGTTCATAGAGGTCTGGTTTCTCAGAGGATGGCCAAACCCACAGTGGCTTCCCTGCCCTTCCTCCAACACCAAGTGGCTGTCACATTCTTGAGGCCAAACATGGGCTCCTCCCAGGCTGGTGGATTCAGAGGAGGAAGGTTGGCAAAGCCTTGTGAAGTATTTTCCTGTGCTGCACCTCACCACTGGCCGTGCTGGGTGCCAGTGACACGGACTGCTCCACACTCCGGGTACTCGGGGTCTGCCCAGTCTGGCTCTCACTGCCTGGGGGACACCACCACCCCTTCTGCAGGGTCTGACAGGGCTTTAACCCACAGCAGCTACCTTTCTGCAGCACAAAGAGGTTACTTTTGAAGATGTTAAGCTACCAGTAAAGCACAGCTTGGACTATCCAGGCTTTATTCCAGCCAATGACTTCACAGGGACTATGGACCCCAGCACTTTGCTCTTTGCTCAGGGCAGCCCTGCTCACCAGTGTTGAAAGCATTTTCTGTTTAGCATTTTTGCACCTGTCTCCCCAAGCAACTGCAGTTGCAGAAGGAGGAGCTGTTTAAATGTGTGATAGCTTCATGTTAGGTGCTGGGAGGAGAAAGGTTACTCGCAATCTAGTTCTACCCCAACTTTGTTGATCACTGCCACAAACTCAGTGAAAGAGTAAATTTACATTAAAATGTATGTTATCACACACCCATTGATGCTGATTTCTCTCAGCAACTTTGCATGCTGTGTATGTTTGAAATATATGGTGTGTTTGATGAGATCTGGCCCTTGCTGCTTGCTAGCAGCTCCAGACTCCCATGGAGCTGTGGGAAGCACACCAGTCCCGGGGTTAGCAGTGCTGTGCTCACCGACGGGGAGCTGCACACCTGCCAAACAGCAACAACATCAGTGTTTCTGTGCATGTGTGTTAATGGCAGTCTCCAGCATGGTCCCTTCACGGAATACAGAAAACTGATCTATACTTGGAAAACGGGCACAAAGAGGGCTCCCTTGCTCCCTGGTGTATTCATTCCTTGGCCTCATGGCAGTGGAAATCAAACATAGAATATTTCAAGGACTCTTAGCAGCCTGGTAGCCAGTTTGAATCCAAAAAAATGAACTAAGGTAAAGAGAAACCACTGTTAGGAAATTTTTTAAAATTTCTTCTTTTTTTTTTGTCTCCATGTCTGCAATAAGTGTGTATGAAGGCCACGTCTCAGAAGTGGAGGAAGATCAGTCAAGTATTCAAATTAAAATGCACAGTCATACTACCAGAGCTAATTACAGGAGAGCTCCTGGTGGTTCCAGGTTACATGAGGAGCCCTATAAACAAAGCATCCACTTTGCTAAATACAACCTGAAGTTTTTAAAGGGAAATAGAAGTGACTTTAATGAAAACTAAGAAGAGAAAAAAAGAAGGGGGGCAAGGGGGGAGGGACACTGAGAGTATAGAGTCCTTAATCTAATCTTAACTTAATCTAGAATTGAGAAGTTATGATGAATTACAGGCTTATTCATTTTCTGAATTAATGGTTATTATTTTCTGAGTGTCCATCTTGGTGGATTATGAGGCTTTTCTCCAATGCTAATTTTTCTGTGGTAAAGATTAGGAAGTAAGCAGTAATGAAAAGAATACTAATTGAATATTAGACAAAATCTTCACAGTAGAGCAGTTTCATCTTAGTTCTCACCTGTAGGTTCACCTTTTCCCCAGCTTAAGACAATATTCGTGTTGCTTTAATTCCAACCTTGCACAGAATGAAAGCAGTCGAACACTCGCAGACTTTTCAGAGGAGGACATTTCCTTCTATTCTAAGTATTTGAACATTTTCAGTGTTCATTTTAGGCAGTTGTGAGTTGCAATTGTTGCACTATCTTGAAGCATTTTTTCACTGATGATCACAATACTGTTTCTGATCCATCCAGTGTGTAAGTCTGTTTATGAAAATGTTGCTGTCAGCTGGTAGCTAACACCTAGGATTCAGTGGAAATGAAGAGTTGAGCTGTTGATAGAAGGTCTCTTCCTCCCAATGGGCGGGGAAGGGACACCCATTCCCTGGGACACCCATTCCCTGTCTGTGAACACCTGCATCAGATTTAATAACTGGAAAGTTTACAGAAAGTACAAGGAAGAGGGAATCCTGCCAAAGTAGACTCAAATATGACATAAAGAAAAAACACTTCAGTATCTTTGATCTGTAGAAATGGTTGAATTTTTATCCCATTCAAATTAGCCAGCCCAAGTATCAAGGAACACCAGAGCTTGCCAGAATCCAGCCTTGCACTGCATCACTTGGCAAAAATGGTGGCATTGCACTGCTGTTGCTGCCAGCACTACATCAGAAGTTGCCTGCAGTTTTCTGTCTATGGTTGTTATACATAGAGGATGATTCTCATTAGTAAGTTTCTTTTGGCATTCAAAAGTACTCAAACACCCAGAAAAAGGCTTCCAGGTAAACCCCATTCAGAAGAGGTCCATTCAGGTGTTTGTCTTCTCATGTTCAGGTTCTGGCAGTTTGTAAGCAGGTATGACCCATGTGGGACAGTCATGCAAAGGGGAGGGTTGTCGCTGGGTTTGTTTAGTAACAAATCTTGAAGACATGGTCTCTGTGTATCCCTTCTTTGTCTTATGAGTTATGCTCCCATGTCAATATTTTTCCCCTCTCCTTTCAAAAA
>VWZT01010558.1:411268-452306 GCA_013397055.1 Pachycephala philippinensis | reverse complement strand
AGTAAAATAAAATAAAAATTGAAGGCTATTTTTATCCATTTGAGAGAATAAAAAAATATTCTTCTTTCCCTCTTTGAACTCACCTTTATCTCCTGCCTTAGAGGTGCTTGTGTCTCTGTTGTCCAGATGCTTTCCAGAGCAGCTTAGTGCACTGTAATCTGAAAACAGGGATTCAAACGTAGATGAAAGGCTTATGTGCTTTAATCAGACCTTCTCCTGGAATTGCAGTCCCCATTCACTGTCTCAGCTCAGACCACAATGTGATCTTCATCCAGCTCTCATTGTACAGCACATGGCTGATCTAAGGGGCTGCTGAAGCAAACTCCTGGGTGCCCTGACCCTGTGCATTCCAATGGAGAAGAGCTTGGGTGAAAGCGGGAAGACTACCAACACAGATCAGTAGCTCTAAGAGCTGGAGTTTGTTGGCAGTGTTTTAGATTTTGGAGTGTCAATCAGCAGCTAGACGATTTCAGATGCCAGGAAACAAATATTGAGAAGAGTAAAATTTTACTGAAAAGGTCAGAGGTGGAAATATCCTCAAGCAAAAGTACAATAGGAAAAGGTAATAAAATGATGTCTTTCAAAAGTTGGATTCTACCATGCTATTCATAAATAGATATCATCTTTGGTTTTCATATATTTTTTCCTCACATGCTTGCTCATATTTTTTATCTCACTGTACTGAATAAGGGTAGAAGATGGATATGATACCAGCTGTGCTTAGAGCACTTCAAAAAAGCTGCTCACCTGAAGGGAAAAAACAGCTCGCCTTCTTTTTTGAGAAAAATTGGAGATTCCAGGTTATCCTGTGATAGGTATATGAAAATGATCTCGTATTTTTTAGAACTCAGGTCCTAACTTGAGGTTTTGCATAATTTAGTCCAAATTGTTATTATTATTATTAATAATAGTAAGATTCTACATATTCATGATAGTTGTTCTAATTAATAATTACACAGAATCATCCCAGGTTATTTTCATCCTGACTGCTCTAAACTATACTGAAGTCCATAGGGTATTGGTGTGCTCATTTTTACCACAATGTCCAAAATTTTCATACGGTTTCTCACATAGGCCTCTTAAGAAACTGAAATCAGGTATTGGTATAAAATCATGCACATAATTTTTTTTTTCCAATAGAAAGTGTCATTTATTGATTCCCAGAAAGAATTTTTCTACCAAAATGTTACAAGTAGCTTCTATAGAGACCTTACTCATTTTGTTATGCAGAGAGAGCTCCTACCACGCAGTGACACTGAATGTTCTGAGTCCCAACAGAGAGCATCTTGTCTGTGACATCTGACTGTCATGTAGTCATGGAAAATATCTGGATGGTACTAGGAATATGTTTATGTGTGGTTTATTTTAGGAGTGAAGATGACAGACACATGTTCCTAAAGCAGTTGTGTGCTTTAAGAAAACAAAGGGAGGAAAATATTTTATTATTCCTTATAGCATTGCTTCTATTTTATAAGCAAAATGTGTGTATTTTTCTTTGCAGTTCTATACACCCCAGGAAAATCTTTTAACCTTGCAGTTCTTTACAGCATTCCGCATTTAGGCTGTCAGAAACCAAACTAATTAAACTGAAAAGCTGCTCACTTCTCTTTCTGTGTAAGGTTAGGAAAAAAGAGATACAATTACTGGTGAAAGTAGGACACTGAGCATAATTTAAAACTGTGTGCAGCCTAGAAGCATTACGAATGTGAAATCTTTGTTGTACAAATTACAGCTTGCATGCAGGCCTGGGCACCAGTCTTCCTAGGAAGATGATGACTAATTATAAAAAACTTTAAGAAGGATAAAATGCCTAACATAAGGGCTAGAGGGGATGATCCATGGAGAAAGCACCTACGAGCTAAAGATTTTAAGATGCCTCACATGGTGTCCAAAACTGCTGTGTTTACATCTGCTTGAAAGATACAAACAAGGAGGCATTAGGAGATTGTTTAGAGCACATCTCAGGGGTATAATTGCAAATAAAGGTAAGAAAGTGAGCAAAGGGAGATTTGAGTTGACTATCCAGCCAAAATTTTAACAAGGACGTGTAATCGACTGTGAAATAGCTTCCCTAGAAAAAGTGTTAGAAGTCACATCTCTGGAATGATTTAAAAGCAAACCGGACACATCACATGATAAGGTAATGGATGGAGAACAGAGAAGTGGCTCACAGTGTGTTTCTAACCTTTGGTTTCAGCAGTCCCTCTGGCTGTGACCCATCTTGCTGCTCCTGTGCCACACCCTGCCCCTCCAGCTGGGAAGGGAAGGCACAGCCAGATATTTACTGGTCAAAAAGGATGACTCTGTTGCTTAAATGTGAGGTAATAGAGAGAATATGGTAAGTTGTCTGCAAGGGGATTCTGTGCACCTTGGCCCAGGCTGATCAGTGGCAGCACAACCCTTGTACTGCCACGAGGGGCAGTGCCCAAGAGGTGCTGAGGACCTGGTTCACCATCCACCCTGTGGCCGAGAGACACTTCCCAGCTGTGAGCTGCCCTGTTGGGGCTTCTTGTTCCTTCTTATGAACTCCCCCAGCTCTTAACATGGCATTACATATGCACAAAACACACAACAAATGTGAGGAAATCAGTATAGAAATGTCGGTTTTCCGTGAACGCTCTGTATTAATGTGTTTTATGCTCCATTCCTGCAAACAGTCTGCTGCACAGGAGGTTTCTCAGTGAAAATATGTGATGAATTATCACATGGAATGCATGTTACAGAAATGCAAGTTTGTCCTTGTGAAAGGCCCAAGGAGTTTGTTACACCTCTCCTCAGTTTTTTCAACCAAAAAGTCCTTTGCATTGCAACATAGAGGACAGAAGGAGAAAAATTGGAGATAGAATGCTTTTCTCTATCAGTTAAACAGGGCATCTGTTGAAACAGTGGTATTAGCAGCAGTAGTAACAGTACAAATATATCCTTGAATTGCATGGTAATGATGGATCTATGGTTAAGACACAGAGCAAGGAGACCAGGAGACAGACTTAGAGCTTCCCCACAGGTTATCCAGTAAGGCAGTGGGTAGATTTCCTATATCCCTCCAATTTTGTGTCTTTCATCTATAAAACAGATGAAACTAACACACATTTGCTGTATTAGAGTGACACAAGTCACAATTCTTTAGAATTCACAATTCTTTAAAAGCCTTTGGCAATAAGGACCTCAGCAGCAAAGGCTGAAGAGCAGAGGCAGCACTGGTCATTAGTACTGGTGTGATGCTGGGCCTGTGAATCATGCTGGGAAGGAAATCTTCATCCCTGAAAGTAGCAGGATTCCCCGGCAAGAGATGTTTAGGTGACAGAAATTTGTTCTGATTGAATTAGCTGACATGCAGCTAAAAAAGAAATGAACAGAAAATGTATTAAGTACTTAGTCTTAGCATCTTAAAATAATCTTTGTCATACAAAGTGGTTATCTCCTTTCTCACTAACTCTTTTGATCTAAGCATGATAAAAACAAGATGTGCCAAATTTGAAACAGAACAGCCAAATAAATCAACGGCAGCCGTTGTGAAAAGCAGGCAGTATGACTGAGTTTTGTTACAAACCTGCAACCACAGAGCCTGATGAATTTTGTCTAAAACAGGAACATAACCCCAGCTTTCAATTCACTGATAAAAAAGAACTTCCCCTCCGGCTGATCAGCTGGAAAATATGAAGGAATGCTGAGACCTTCTCTACAGATGATCAATACTTGATTCCACTTGATAAATATGCCTAGACATTGGAAATAATTGCCTAAGCACTACAGTGCTGTTACGCGTTTGAAAAATTAGCTATAGGAAATGTAAACCAGTGGAAGAACAAACTAGGGAGTGCATTATCATCAAAAGCAATATGTTCATGCAGATAAAGTAAAAGCTGTCAGTGCTGGGCTGTATTTTTATGTGCATAAAAATCTGGGGAAATGACTGTTTAAATATTATATTTTCTACACATTTAGTTTCCTGATATCATAGTAACTTAATAATATAATTATCCAAAGTTAAAAACTTAGGTGCACTCTGTATGCATTTACCACTCAAAAGCTAGCACAAAAAATAATTTCTCCCATTTCACCCTGACTATCACTGGGAATCTGCATCAGGAGATGGTAGGAAAACCCATATGTATTTTCTTCCTCCCCCTCCCCAGTGGAAGCATGCAGTAGCAGGGTAAACAAATAATCAATACAGAACTGAGCTCTCTTGTGTGTGATTTGGGGCAGAGATTGTGTCATCCAGCCTCACACAGTCCTGACCCAGGGAGACCCTTTTGGCACAGCTGTTAATGGTTACTCAAACCCTTCCTGACTGATGAAGCTATTAGTAAAAACTAGCAAAGGGGCTGGAGGAAGAACGTGGGTCTTGTGGAAGTCCAGCCTGGTTTTTTTTGCTGAGTTCCCAGAGACTGTTGTGCTGACGGGACAGGCAGAGCACTGGCCCCATGAGTTCAGTATCATGGAGTGGGGCCTGGGGGCACGGGCTCCTTTCCTGAAGGAGGGACACAGTCACAGGGAAGCTGGACCTGCCACTTACCTGCACCAGACCAACTGGCCTCTGCTGAGTTTTGTGTTTAGTGCCTCTCCCAGTCCCTCGATACTCAATCAACAGAGCTCACACACAGATCTCACAGATGATATATAGTGGCACATTTTGAGATGGGAAGTTGACTTACAGGGATACCTTATGTTTGAATTTGTCATACACCTTCAACCACTTTATCTGCTTCTCAAACCTGATCACCTAGCTTTTACTTCGACAGTCCCCAAATAGGAACAACTCCATATAGCTAATATTTCCTCTTTTTCATTTCAGACACAGAGTTTCTCCTAAAATGACACCTGTGTGAGCTATTAGAAAGGTAAGAATCAGTGTTACAACAGTGACAAATTTTCTTTGCCTAGAAATGTCAGAGCTTTAATGTCCCATATATACTATATTGGATATGGCTAGAAATAGAAACCTTTATGCCAATTGAAAGGAAAAATTCCCATTCTCCCAGTTCTGGAAGACTTTGAAATATCTGACCCTTAAAGTATGAGTTATTTTCTAGCATATAAAACCTATTTTTGATATGTTACAGCTAATTCTTGGCTCAAAATATCTGGACTAGTAATCATAAAAGCTCTTGGTTCTTGAGATGGGAAGATGTGAAAAATATACCTTCTAGACTACAAGATTTCTCCTAAGCTTTTTAAGTAGGTTGTTTTAATTTTGTTTTCTTGTTGGTCGGTTGTTTCTCTGTAACAAGCTCACGGACGGGTTAATTCTCACAACAATCAGGAACCTCCTGATTTTTGTCTGCAGCACATAAATAAGAGGATGTACTGACGCTCCTTCCCCAGAAGGCACAAAATAGCTCAACTAGACTTTCCAAATTCTCATTCTGTATAAAGCAGAACAAACAGCAGCCCATAATGCTCTAAACCCCAATTAAAGTTTTTGCATTTTGAATATGGTTTGGGGTAGGTTTATTAAGAAGAAAGAATGAGGGTAAGGGAATTTTGTCTCTCCATCACCACCAGCATGTGTGTCTCTTACCCAGATAGATCACAGTGGAGTTGTATTCACACAAACTCACACAAAACTGGGCGAATTTGATCTATAGATCCGCATGTCTCAATGATACCCAGAATTAATTAGTAAGCATTTGCAGTAGATAGCAGCTGGGACAAGTGGAAAATATTTCACAATCAGCTAGTGAGGCATTGCTTGGGCATTTTCCCAATGACGTGACATTTCAACTTGGCAGGGTTTCACTACCAACCTCCTTATCAGTGTACGGCCATTTCTTGTTCTTAACGTCTTGCTCCACATCAGGAATGTTGTTCCAGGATCTTTGAAACATGATATGTTTCCTTCCCCCACACAGCACCTTTATTGCTCTGCCTTCCTTGTGCCTGGCAGCAAAAATTAGGTCAGTTTATTCTATACATTGAAGGCAAACTAATGTGACATTAAACAAAAATTCATACAAGGATGAAGAAAAATGGGAGAATATATCTGTGCACGCTGACAGATTGTTAGGCTGTGATTTATCTGGAACAGAAACACGAAGCCAGTTTACCTCGTGGTATCATACCACAGCAGTCATCAGATCATCCTGTCTGCCTCCGCTACTTAATCAAGCATGAGTCTGTGCGAACACTCGAGCGGTGAAGGCACAGACACGACTGTGTGGGGATCACAGGAGCACATCAGCCCTACAGCGTGTGGGCAGGCATGTACCCTGGTACCTTTTGGATGCAAACCCCTGACTGCCTCCCCTGCAGATCCATCCCCTCACCTTGGTGACAAGCATCTATCCCACGTCATTCCTCACTTCTGGAATTAGTCTTCTGTGACAGAGGGAGGCTGTTTACACTGGCACTTCTGCTGCACATTGCTACACTTCACATGTCTTGCCAGATATTTGTGATATGCCAAATGACAGGTGCGTGTCTTAATAAGTTCTACCGGGGGCAGGAATTAGTAGATGAGGGAGCACACAGCAGTGGAAGCATCTGGTAGGAAGAAAAAAGATTGTCTTGTACTTTGTCAAGTGTAATTAGACTTGCCAGTTGTCATTGCTGCTAGCGTTTACTTAAATAAGTTTCTCTGATGAGAAACTATCTGACAAAACTCAAATCCATGTAAATTTAGGAACAACACAATACCAAAATGGTCTTATTATTAAACAGACATGTTGGAGTTCAATACTCCCTGAGCAGCTTCTTTTGGATATGTCATGGGTGAAGGGTATAAGGCTTAATGTCAAAGTTACCCTTTTGAAGATGTTATATAGAATTTCTGATTTAGCAGAGTGACATGAAATATACCGAAAACATAACACAAATGTAAATTACATTTACCAGAATGTAGCAACCACCACGGTTCAATCACAGTACAAACGTGATTTCCAATTTACCAGTCTCTATAATATGCTCACTGTCAAAATAGGGGAAGTTCCCAGTCGCCGAGAACGAATGTGTAGATTGAAGCCAGCTCAAGGCCATTGCTCTCTTTGAAATGCTTTTGCTAGTTGTCTAGTTTAAACTCTGTGTGAGCCGTCTGCCATGGCTGAGGTCTATTGGTCAGTCTCAAGCCACCAGCCTTACTAAAGCAGAGGTAAAGATTTCAGCAAGTTGTAAAATTGTTACATTAAAAATGCTCTCAAAATAATTTGCTTTCAACAGTAAGCTTTGGGGGAGGCTGGTGATAAGTGTTCTACAGTCTAATTAAGAAGGATAAACATTTGTTATTTTTAATTGTGTCTGAAAACACATTTAATTTCCCCCTCCTGGAGTGCAGCACAGAGGGGCACTCGCAATCCACATCCCAGCACACTCTGAGGGTCTCATGCTGGGGGAGGAGCAGTGCACCACATCCAGCAGCTGCAAACAGCATCTCAGCTCTTGTTTTAGATTCCAATCCTTCCATTTTGTACTTTTAATTAATTATAAATATTTGTTGCTTTGTTATTATAGTAGTGTGTTGTTACAGAATTGCTTTGTTCCTGTCACCTGAAAGTAATTAGAAATTAAAAAAAAAAAAAGAATGATGATGCATTTTCATATTTTCTTGGCTAATTTAAATTATGGTTCTTGCACAAAACAGCCCACAGCTGGACACCTGACCAGTATGACCAGCGTATGACCAGTGCTGTTTATGTCCGGTGAGGAGTTTGACTTTATTTTGGGAACTATCCTATACAGTCAGTGGGAGATGGAAGGCATAAATAGAAACCTCTGAGCACAGATTTTAAGGAAGGGGAACAAATGAAAAAGATGTTTTGAAAGTCATGGCTGTGGAGAAAATATGTATTAGCCAGACATGAGCTGTAGTCAAGTAATAAACTCCCATAAAAATCAGAGAAAACAGCAGCCCTCCACCCCTCTCAAGACACTTCAGGGAGTAATACTGACTGCTGGTTTGTGAGGTCAAAACATCCACATGTAATGTTTTTTAAGAACAGAAACAAAGTCATGAAAATTGATGAGCTAAAATAACATAATAGACCCAAAAACAAGGAGTAAAGTCCTGACCCTTTTACTTTCAAATGGCACAGTCCCCTCAAGACATGGTAGAAAGTACAGGAAATAGAATTATTTGCCCAATTTATATGAACTCACAGAATCAATGGAAGCCAATGGTAATTGTAATATTTTTGAGGGAATATAATTCTGCTGTGTTCCTCCAAAGGGCAGACTTTGTCCCCAGGCTAGGTGTATGCCAGGTGGATGCAGGCACCTTCCTACGGTGCGGCTGGGGCTGGCAGCACCATCGTTCAGACTCCCGCTCTCTGAGCTATGGGCAAGCTTTCATAGCTGGCAGTGAAGAAATATCACAAGCAATCTACTCTGTACATGAATTACTTTTTAAGTAATACAAGCAAATTAATAAAATAATAAAGGTTGTCTCTCCTGGAATAAAAGACAAAGAGAAAAATGGCCTAAATGTATTGCGAGCTTTATTAATTATCTATAGGCCCAGTGACTGAGTTTCATCTGCCCTAGTTAGGGCTCTCAAAGAGTGAACTTCCCCCTGTGGGTATGAACTTACACTGAGTAATGATGCAATTGCCCCAGACAGCAGATCTAATTCCCCTGGATTGCTAATAACACCCCAGATGTTCAGACACTCATTTTGATCTGCTCAGCCCCATTTAGGCTCATTTGCTAGCTCACACCCTCATGCCCGAGAGGTGACTGCGAGATGTGCCATCCATCACCCAGCACTCTCATCCCCCGCCTTTCCCAGATGGATGCTCAGTCCTGCTCCCTTGTGCCACAGGTGCCCAGCGGGCAGTGAAGGTGCCCAGCTTGGACAGGACAGGGGCTGACCACACACCTGAAAGCTGTGTCACAGTTATCCATCTCTCGCAAAGCCCGATAAAAGGATGGGGCTGCCTGAGAAGCTGCCTTCCCCAGCCACAAGTGCTACTCCAGCACAAGTCTCTGGGGAGCTGAGCAGTGCCCAGTGCACACCCCAGCCTGGGTTACTGGGATCCTGTCCTTTATCCATGTTTTCAGTCTTCCCATATTTTTTGATGGGAACATGTGCACACTGTGAACTTTAACTCTCCTGGAATAAGAGAAGGGGAAAAATATGGAGGATATTTGGTCGTTGTGAAGGAAATAAAGAGTTTCCCTTACTCAGCTTCCCACTCCTCACAGGTACTCACCACAGAATAGCCCAGAGAGGCAGAAATACTCCTTGGCAGCATCCCCAGAGGCGTCAGAGTTACACAGGAGCTTCATACCCCAACCCACATGCATGACTCACAAGCCTTCCCCCACTAAGCAATATCATGAAATGTTCTGCCATTACAGGCCACACTGCACCTTTTTCCCCATTTGGCAGGAGTTCCTATGCATTCACCTTCCAAGACACACAAACAAGCCACCCACATAGATAGTGGATCCCTCCAGGACAGAGGTTGTGGGAGATGGTTGGCTTGTCTTGCTTGCATGCATCCCCAGGAAGCAGTGAGAGCCATGTCAGAGAGTTTGGAGGAGGTGAGGAGCCAAGCACAGAGAGGGTTTATGTGGAAGGGGCTGATGGAGGAGAAGCAGTCACAATTGTCACTCAGACTGAGTCAGTGACAGTGGGCTGTGACTGACTGCCACAGGACAGGAGTCATCAGCAGGAATTTGGGAGGTGTGTGTGCACTCCCACCAGTCACAGCAGCTGGCCTTTGCTGTCATAGTGTCCAAAGCTGGAGACAGCACCATGGGCTGGCTCATCCATCCTTTTCACCCCTCAGCCTCAGGTTAATGGGATAGGAAGGAACTCAAGGTCTAATTTCAGCTTCATACTAGAGGGTATGCTAACAAATTAGTTTCTTGATGTACTTGCAGGGCACGTTCACAAATTCCCTCGGAGACCATGCACTAACCAGTACTAGTCAGCAGCCTGGGCATGCACGGAAAAGAGCCAGCGGCCACAATAGTTCCAGTAGGTTTCACACACATCTCAGGAGAGGTGGTGACAGCAATCCTGCTGACAGCCTGTCTAAAGGCCATTGCAAAGGCACTGCATAATGCACATGCGTGGCTTGACCTGAGACTTTTGATGCAGACTTTGTTCATGAGACCTGAAAACTGGATTGTAGATGGAAGTCAGAGGATTTAACAACCAAACAGCCTCCTGCAATGCCCAAGTCTGCTCCTTTAGGTTCTCTGAGCAGGAACTAGTGATAAATGCTACAGGCCTAGTGTGGCAACTTGCATTCAGGACCTGTTTTCTGTCTCCTGCTGTGTATGTCTCCAGGTACAACCTCTCCTGCTCCCCAGCCCAGGTCGCCACCCCTTCATGGCCAGCCCCACCAGACCATAAACCATTGTCCTGCCCCACAGCCGTGGGGCTTTCCCCAGTGCAATGGATCCCTGGCAGCACAGTCAACCAGCTTATTAACACCAATCTAATATATTTTATTTGCCAAAAATATTTGCTGTTATTTTCATCTCCAATACTTTCTAATCCAGGTGACCTAAACAAACTGGGACAATGATGACTGATATTTTAGCAGAGTACAAGACTCAAACAAAGCAGCTGCTCTGGAAAGAGCTGTGAACCCCAGTGCTGTTGCTTTCATCTGGGTCTGAGTGGGCTCTGTGACACTGGGAGGCTCACACTGGAGTGTGATACCATCAAAGGATGGGAGGACACGGCAAAAAATGGATTCTTAGCGGAATACAAGCCATAAATGTTGACTCTAGCTGGTGACTATGTGTTTTGTCTTAAACCTGTAAGAACTGAAGAATGGCCCAGATTACTACAAGTATCATTATTTTTCTGTTTTGTCATTGTTTACCGTTCTGCACTGGGGAGTTGTTGCTTTTATTTTTCCCAGATGTTGGCACGAGTAGATGGCAATAGCACGGTCTTATGCATTTAATACCATTTTGTGGATGCTATGTTGTGTATCCATTATTTACTTCTAGCACAAAGAATATATTAATTATTCAGTGTGGCAAGAATTGAGCGTCAGAATGCCTCTGATAATCTTGAATTATAGATTGATCTGTATTTATACATGTTTTGCTCTTATGAGTTGCTCTTTTAAGACCTTCCCTCAGTGGATTGTTCATCAATATGATCCTGATTCATGTCAGTAATCAACTATCAGTGCAGGTGTACACTCTGCCATTGACAAGATGCCATTGCATCTAGCCTTCAGCCGTGTGGTCCTGTTCTCCTTGCTCTAGCATCAGGGACTAGCCTCATTCAAAAACATGTGTATGTGCCACCTAGGCAGTGGCCATGGCCACACACAACTTGGTCACCAAAGTTGCTTATCTCCTTGCTCTGGGCAGGGCAGCACTACAGCTCGTGCTCCGTGCCAGGTGCTGGGAGGGGAGCAGGTGCCATTACTCTCTGCTCAGAAGATGCAGGGACACTCCAAGACATGCCAGAGTCCTTCCAGCGTTGTGGTAGGTGGAACCTACCCAAGTGCAAGGGAAGCTGGCTGGTAGAAACTTGGCAGAGGGGGGACCTGGAAGGTGGTGTTTCTCAGAGCATCAAGCTGCTGGCAGTCAGTGGTATCTTGCCCCTGTACGAGGCAGAAGCTCTCTAGTTCCTTCTGAGTTTGTCATTTCCCCATGTGGTAGCTTCCTGTAATGTCTGTGAACGCCCCCAGCACCTGTCAGGCCATGCCTGGAGTATCATGTTCACTCCTGTCCCGATAATTCAAGAAAGACACAGAAAGAGGGTCCCAAGGAAGGCTATGAAGATGACCAAAGAACTGGAGAACCTGCCCTTTGAGGAATGACTGAAGGAATTATGTTTTTAATCCACAGGGAAGAGAAGGCTCAGTGTGGACCTCATCAAGTATTCCAGTACTTAAAGGTTGGCTACAAAGAGGATGGAGGTCCCCTTCTCTTCACAAGATAGCCCATGGAGTAGACAAGAGGTAACAGATACAAGTTGCACCAGGAGAGGTTTTATCTCAACATAAGAAAGAAATTTTTTACAATGGGAACCGTCATTCAGTGGAATAACCTCCCCAAAGATATGGTAAAGTCCCTGTTGCCATAGGTTTTCAAGATGCAGTTGGTTAGGATGCCAGGTAATGTCACCTAGGCTCCTTCTCCCACAAAAGGTTGGACCAGATGGTCTTTCAAAGTCCCTGCAAACCTGGGCGGTTCTATGCCTCTGTGGTTATTTTCTTGTACGAGAACAGTTTTTCCAGTCAGAGTTCTGCTGTCTTAATGATGGCATCATAAGTGTGTACAACTGTCTCCTGTTTCAGCTCTGACTATAACCATTTCCCAGTTATGTATGTACTTTCTCACAAACGGCAAATGGGAAGGGAACATCGGCCACGTGATAAGCAGCTATCTTCTTCTGAAATTGTGGGTCTGGTAAGGGCCATGGAGAATGCAGCTTAGGAGTCCTTAAGAGCAGGCATTTTTCAAACCCATGAAACCACAGACTTTTATACTTCAGGCACTTGATATAGCTGAAAGTAATTGCTCCAGTGCTGAAAAACAAAATTGTTCTCTAGGGATGATAGTGTTCTTTAGTTAAAATCACAGGAAAATAAATAACTTACTTTTCTAAGAGAAAGCCAAAAATGTCATTTAGAGCAGAGCAATCATTCTTAAAAGGCAGCACTTGTCTGACACGACTACAGAAACAGCACTCTTCTCAGGAAGGAGCTTCTGTGGTTATTATTGTAATTTGTGCAGGTCCAGCTGCCTTGCCAGCAGCATGTGGAGCAGCTTTAATCACAGTTTTAAACTAATGTGGCAGATATTTATGATAAAAACAGTGGTGTCAGCTGTGTCAGATGCTGTAAAAAAAACCTCAAAACAATCAGCTGTCAGATTGATTTAAAAAAACCACATTTTCCTCTGAAAGTGCTGAGGTAATTTAAGAATAAAAATTATAAAGAGCAACATTAATTTAATCAAACAATTTCAATGATAAATTGCAGCTGAGAAAGCCTCCTGGGGCTGCAAAGAACATATTTATATTGTCAGGTGTGTCAAAAGGAAGATCAGATGGAGACATTGTACTGACGGGAGAAGAAGGGAAAATTGTTTCCCTCAGTTCTCTGCTGTCGGCGCATCCCAGAAGAGCCATCTCCCACCCAACACAGCCAGGTGATGTCCCCTGCCTGCCTTCTGCTCTCCTCAGGCTCGCACCAATGAGAACACCTGATCCCACAGAGTGTCAGAAACAGTAAGAAGTCACCTAATTACTTACTCTCCTGAGCCTGCTCCTAAAACAACAACATGGGGTGCAATTGTGGGTCATGGTCTGGCGCTGCCTGTCCTGCTGTGGGCACACAACAGGGCCAACCCATGGCTGTGCTTTTCTGTGGTATTGCATCACAGCTCCTCTCACCACCTTGGTGATGGTGGGCTAGGACCACACCACTGTGCTGATCCTGGCAGGAACAGCCACTTTCTGAGGGGCAGGATTCTGAAGACTGCACCTCTGTGGGGAAATACATCCTGTTCCTCTGTGTTTGCTGTGCAAAATGATAAGGCCAATGTGCATCAGGGGAAGGTGGGGCTAAACCAGTTTGGTTTATATGATATATGCAGTCATAGTCCATGCTAAAGAGCAAGCACATTAGAAGGGACAGGTAGGAAAATGATCAGACAACCCTGTGTATTTTTCTTAAATTTGAAAAAAGAACCCTAAACTCATCTCCTTGGTTGTTTCTGTATTTTTAATGGGAAAATTAATACAGGGAAACAGAAAAATTAAACTAGCTGATCACTTAGTGCCATGCATTAAATGTCATCATTCAAGAGTGTTGTACATAGCAGAAAATATTGTAGATATGTCAGGGATGATTCAACGTTACTGAAATAACTTGAGAACATAAGCTCTCCTTTACCACTGTCAGAATAGCTAGACATGTTTGATTTAGTTCGTCCTGCTGTGCCGTGTTGCTCTGCTTTTTCTGTTAACTCCTCAATTCAACCTTACAATTGGGAATTCAGATAACACAGCCCTTCACTTCTGATCTTAGTTGAATACCAATGCCATAATTTTATGCTTCCTTGCTTTCTCTACTCTCTGACCTTTCATGTTTCTTGAGGGACATCTCATTTCCTCTAGCTTTCAAACACCTTAACACTTATTTCTTTATATTGGTGATACAATTAAGTACACATCCTTAATTGAGTTACAAGCAAATACATAGAATAATAACAGGGTGTTTATCTTTGTCAACGTTAGACATGTAATTAAATAGTCTCCTTCACACTCTTCTAGGCAAACAGAACCCTTTAAGCTGATATGCCGCCTTTACATAATGTCAATAGACTGTCTTCTCCTCTCCTCTGTTTAGATGGCCTTGTGTATTCAACAGAAAATGCAAATTTGCCTTACTCAAAACTCAGCTGGAAATAAACCTAACACTCCTATTAGTCTAGTTTCTCTGGTTCAGAGTACACTAAATTAGAATAAAAAGTTACTTCATTGCTAGAGCTGACAGAGCACAATTTCAGAGGTCACACTTCGGGTGCAAAATCTGTTCAGATTTTCAGTGCAATACTTCACGATAAGTGCTTGGATTTAACATATATATCAGCTAGGCAGAGCAGCAGATATTCATCTGTGGTAAACTGATGTGGCTCTGTTAAAGGTCAAAGGAGATGATTTCCATCACTGAGGGCATAGCTGACCAGCCATTCATGTCTTGTCCCTTTGCCCTTCAGAAGAGGAGAAAACCCTCTGGCATTCAGCAAGGTACTGACTGCCAAAGGCTCTGTTGAGGAGCAGCTGAACTTCAAAACGTTTATGTAAGGCTGTTGAAGAGGAATGGTCACATGCCAAAGGCTCCAAAGAGCAGTCAGTTTGGATTTTGTAATCTACATGCCACTGGCTGAGACTTGGGCTCAGCCAGTAACCTGACCTGAGATATATCAACTTGCAGAGGTCTGGCTTCAGACCTTGTAGTTTTCTCTGCTCTGTATTATTCCTCCACTGCTACCCCACAGGGATTGGTACTTCTCCTGCTACCTTTTCAGTAGATTTGTGTTCGCTGTTATCATTTCCCACTACAGGCCCCAGGGATCTTAATACTCCTGAATTAAAAGATGCCCAAAAAACACAGACTGCATAGCCCTCTTGGCCATAGGAACAGCCGTTTTCTGGCTTATGGCTTCTGATGAAAGCCAGTTACAAGCATTAGGATGCACTTCAGTCAAGTTTCGTGTGGATTGTGGATCCCATTGTAAACAAGCTAGCTCATAGTAAGTAATGCAAGGAACACTTGCCCTGAAATCACTCCACCCTATTTTCTGCAAAATTGCTCTTACACATATATCATTTCTCTGCTATAGAGAAGAAAATATGTAGAGCATAAATATTGACATTCATATTGTTCGTACTTGTACATGCTAAAGAAATCATTATTTTTTAAAGGCTTTCGATCAAGATGGCTGTTGGAAGGTTAAGAGAAGGAACAAACACCTTAGCAGTGCCTCAGAGTAGTTCTGTTTCCTTGGAGATACCTTTTAATGTAGAAATAAATAAGAAAAGCTCACGGTTCACAGCAATGTGCTTCTTTTACCTAGTCTTTTAGGCAAAAAATAAGTATGAACATGACAGTGCCTTACCCCAATTGTGACGTTACGTAGCCTCATATCAGTGATACTTGGTTTTCAAATGCTCCCTTGGGGATCATGCACTTGTTTGCAATTGAACTCTACATAACAAATAATAATTTCTTATTGTTCTTGTCATTAATTTTTTATACAGCAATATTTCCCCTTGATAAAAGGAGTTCTGGAGAATTTTCAAACATTCAGACAGAAAAACACTCACAAAGCCACAAACCCAAAGCTGATCATTATGGCTTGGACATACCATAAGGTAAAAAACCCTTGGGTGCCCAAAGACATGTCCGGATGTCAAACATCTCTTCTCAGAGATGCACAAGTAAGTGAGTCCCTTGTTTCAGGTATATGTCTGCATCACAAAATCAAACAGAAAAGTTCTAGAAGAGAAACAACATAGAGAAGAGCTTGACAGCCTATGTGCTGGAGCGGCAGGCAGACAGGAGTGCAAAGGTGGAGAAAAGGAGACCAAAGGAACAGAGAGCAGTATTATGAGACCAGTACTACAGGTACCATGATTGAACTCCAGAAAGGACCAGTAAAACAAAGTAATGGGATTTGTGAAAAGTCAGGACAGCAATGAGGAAGAGGAAAAGCTGGGGGAGAGCAGGAGTGCTCAGAAATGCTGCTATGGCCATAAAAGGAGCAAACAGGGCTGAGTCTGAGAGCCAGGAACTGGCAGGGAAAGAAAACCCACACCAGATCTAGTCAGGTTTGCCCCCACCTCCCATACACCACGCGGCACTGACTGAAAATGACAGGCCATCCTGTCTGTCCTTGCAGGCTCTCTGCCTAACAGATATGGCAGCCGATTTTCTCCATTTATGACATTTGTCCACACTTGCTTAGGGCAGAGCAAAGTGAGAACTAGAACTACCTGAGACCCGGTGGAAACAAATATTTAAGCCGCCTTTAATAGTATGCTCAAGACACTTGCAACACAGGCAAATTCAGCTGAATTGAGAAAGTTGGTACATGAACAAGGGTCCCAGATGCTAAAATTTGTGATTTTTCTTTTCCCCTGCTTGACCTATGTTTCTGTCCCTTTTTAAGGAAGACATTGTTCAAATTGTTCAGTTCTTTGAGACAAAAAGCAACTATGTAGCATCTATCATTGTTTGATCACATTGAATCCTGTAAACAAAATTAAAAGTAGAAATCACTGGTGTGAAGTGACATGTAATTTGAACTGGAATACATTACTGCAAATCTCATCGGTAGGGAGCCATAGGAAATGGAGTTGCCAGACTACCTTAAAAATGACTGCTGTGTTTTGAGATGTGGAGTTATTTTCAAGAGAACTAATTTTCAGTAGAGGGAGCTGCAGGATCAGGTCAGACTTAAAACACTGAATAGCAGTCACTGCAGTAAGGTAGATTAAAAAGTATTTATGTTAACACACAGAATTATTAAACAGTGTACCAGAGGGTTTATTATCATAAGTTTATTTAAACTTTAGAACTCTCCACTGCATCTTAGGATGTGGAAAAACAAGTGACGTATATAACTGCATGTAATGGCATTGTTTGATGTTTTACTGAAAAATAATCTTCTCTTTTTCTGGATTATAGGCACTGATTTGCAATACAAGGACTCCAAAAGCAAAACAAAGCTATGTTTCTTCCCTTATTGAAAGCTAGTGGCAATATTTCCAAAATGGTAACTGTAGACTGCAGGTTCTGAGATTCAATCAGTGCACACGGAACAGCAATAGGCTGAGTTCTCTGTGCTGTCCCCATCCACTCATATTTGTATGCAAAATAACCTGCTTCTACCCAAAGGCAAAACTTGTGTGTGTGCAATTTTCTGTAAATGTGTCATTTTCAGGGGTTATCCTTTCGACTCAGCATGTGCTGAACCTTTTTTCCTATGACACGTCTCTACCAAGGCAGGCCAGCCAGTGACATCCGAGCGCTGTGCTGTTCACAGATGTTTGGCATTGCTCAGGCCAGCGAGCCTTCTCTGTGCTGACACCCCTGTGTCGGCAGTGTCAGCCAAGATGGAAAAACAAGATCTTGACAGGTTCTTGAACAGAGAAAAATGAGGTTACAGCAAAATATTTGATGTTATTTACAATCTCGGACTACATCCAAGAATGCAAGCATGTCTTCCAGCGGACCTGCATGAAGAGGCCTTGAAAATAAATGCACCTTTGTCACAATTATTTCAACATGTCAAATTGCTCCCAAATATTCACAGTCAAAAATATGCTGTACCACAGGAGCAGCAGCAGTAGGGCTGCTCTTCAGTCACTCACGATGGATGCTTCACTGCACCAGTCTTCTTCATGACACATCCATGCCACCCGACATGTGACACAAACCCAGATGACAAGGCTGTGCTCTTCCACCTGAATTCTTGTGCACCACATAGGCCCTGCTGCCCCGTATAAAAGGTCATGATGCAGCAACCTTCCAGTGTCAGTATTCTTCCTGCTCATTAGGAGGTTTTAACAGGCTGGTATTCACAGAATCACAGATTATGCTGGGTTGGAAGGGCCTCAGAAAGATCATCGAGTCCAGCTCCTGGCCCTGCACAGGACACCCCAAGAGTCACACCATGTGCCTGAGAGTACTGTCCAAGCACTTCTTGAGCTCTGTCGGGCTGGTGCTGTGACAGCTGCCCTGGGGAGCTGTTCCAGTGCCCAACCACCCTCTGGGTGAAAACCTCTTTCTAATATTCAGCCTAAACCTCCCCTGACACAACTTCAGGCCATTCCCTCAGTCACCAGAGAGAAGAGATCAGTGTCTGCCCTTCCTCTTCCCCCCATGAGGAAGCTGTACCAGCAATGAGGTCTCCCCTCAGTCTCCTCTTCTCCAGGCTGAACAAACCAAGCGACCTCAGACGTTCCTCATAGGCCAACGTTACTCAAGGCCTAGTTGGCTGTGAGGAGAGAAAGGCGAATGAGCAAACAGGAGCTTGGAGAGAGCTTTGGGTAGGTAGAAAAGCCGTGCTGCCCAAGCCGTTATTTAAGCAACAGAGCATGAGTAACTTGCTGGAGGCCACCACTCATGAGATCAGGGTTACTGTCTTAGTGATCTGGGACTTGCATCAGGACCTTTCAACCTTTCTAGTGCAACATAACCACCTACAACTGCTTTATTTTTAGATCAAGGCCTGACTTGCCAGTGTACTTGTTTCCAGGCCTCATTGCTTTCAGTGAGCTGGCTGTGCTCAACCCCTGCAACTCTGTTCCACAATCACCAAGTCCATTACAGACATTGTTAGCACCATCTCTGCCCTCTCCTCTACTTTGTATAAGCTGTTTTGTCTGCTCCCTGTTGGTTGTTGCTCCCAGTGTCACTTTGGCATTCTAGAAGCAGAGTGTGGCTTGTGTCAGAGCCATCAATGCCATGCACATCCTAACCTGAGGTCCTTTGCCAGGCATGTTCCACATCGGTGCTCCTGAGGGCCACAGGTCACCCCTGCTCACTCATACTGGCGGCCCAGCCATGGAGATACCCACCTGTTCCTCCTGGTACAGACCTGGGTTTCCCAGGACACATATCAACGTGTATGAGAGACAACAACTGTATAGTCATCAACAATACACACTCTTCTGCTAAAATGTCTGAGGCCACAGCTCAAAGACAATGGCCACCTCATTTTCTGATGGATGTCTGCAGATTACACCTTCACATGGCCCGCAGCCTGTTGGTACTAAGGCATCAGTGGATGTCAGTAGAAAGGGCACAGTAGCAGTCATTGTGGCCCAGTGTGAGTTGCCCAATCTTTCTGAAGACAGCAGAAATGCATTCCCACCCGAGTGGCTCCAGGAGAAACACTAAAACCACAGTAACCATAGTTCCTTTCACTGATGCCTTGCATTAAGAGCATAGGAAGGCATTTTCCACTCCACAGGAAGCTCTGGCTGTCACTACTGCGGGATGTATGCTGTGTCCTGGAACTGAAGAGAATTCAGATACAGCTATTTTTGCTTTTAAACGGGAATAACACTCACTCCCTTAGCCACTGCCCATGTCAAGTGGAGAACAGAGTTCTGGTATCTCAGCAGCTTTGCTGGAAGGTAGAAATCAGAAGCCCTGGTAGAAACCAATGCAAGCAGCTGTAGCCTCCCACTCCCCTTGCATGTGCAATGTGAGGTGCATTGTGTTGGGTTACTTCAGTAAGGGCAGTGTGAATCAACAACCCTTTCATGGCTTCCTCTTTCCTCTGTTTTAGCTTCAGTGAAAACACTGAACGCAGTCACCTTTGCTAACAAATTCCTGATGTGCTTTCTCATAGCAGTGTTACAGGACAGATTTATCCCAAAACAGTGAAACTTCCTCCATCAAATGAAGGCAGGGCAGACAGCAATGGCCTTCAGTCCCAAGCCTGAGCAATTGCCAGAGGTATGGTGCAATGCTTTATTTACTGGGTGGGTGAGTTTGGACTGCTGAGTCTGCACGGCCACTGATCTTTGGATATTGCTGCTCACTGCATCCCTCTTCTGCACTGGTCCATCCATTACTGCCTGGTGTTCCCGCCAGGAAAGCTTCAGGATGGACTCCCTGAGCACAGGAAGCAGCAACCCTGTGCTTCTTCCCCACCTCACCTTCCTTTACTGAGTCTGTAAACTCTTCTATGCAGCAAGAAATACAAATTCTTCTGTTGGCTCAAAGCTTTGCCTACACACAGAGGAGAACAAATAGTACTATCTGCTGTTTTGGTGAAAGAATACGCCTATGTTTACTCTTTCCCAACCCTACTACCAATGTGTTGAGGACTTTCTGAAAGTCTTGACTAGAAAATTACAACCACAGCAACACCCAGGTATTCAAGTTTTGCCTGTTTTCCATAGAAAATTCAAGCACTGTGAGACACAATGGAAATGGGAGGCTCCAGCCATCTGAGAGCTACTTATTGGGTTGCTCTTTGGTCTAGGGGCAGGGCAGCATCTACCAGCAGAGTAATCCTCAGAGTAGCTGTTTATCTGATAGGTATTGCTGAGGGGAAATATCTACCTTAAATGCATCCATCAGAGCTTTAGAAAGCATTCTGTGAAAACATGGTATTTAGGTACTAAACAGTATCTGATTTGATTGAAGACTTTATGCAGCTACTCATTCTAGAGCAACCTTGTCAGAACTAGCTCTTTTCTATAGAGCCCCTTCTTTGGTGGTAAACAAAAATCAGCTTCAAGCAGTTTTTCTTATCAAAGGTTACTTGAATATTGTGGGGTTTTTCCTTTCTGTCTGAATTGTAATACTGTTTAGGCAAAGAACAGGAGACTGAGAGGGAACAGAATAGCCCAGGGAGTGACTTCCCCAAAGGCAACAAGCTGCTCTCTGTGCCCACGTGTAAATACAGCAAGGGAGATTCAGCTAAGTGACTAACCAAGGGTTTCTAACTAAAAATCTTTAAGAAATCTGTTTTGATGGCTGATCTGCTTTGCTGAATATCCATCACTGAAAACTCAGAACAGATTGCACAAACACATGCTAGGAACTGAACAGGTATTTCTGTAGAGAAGCATTTTCTGCGGGGACTTCCCCTGATGCTACAAGGTCTGTGGGACAGACCCTTAGCTGGGGTGAGTTGCTATCCCACCACCTTCAGCAGCATTGAAACACTAACCTAGCATTTCTTCTTGTTGTCCAATCTCCCCTTTCCTAAAATACAGCTGCTAAATATTAACACTAAAAATAATATTTGGCAGATTAAATTGAACAGTCATTTCGGAATATTGCACATTGCTACAGGAAATCATGAAGCTGCTTTTACAATTCTCCTTTAAAAGCTCTTCTAGCAATACTGCTGTTATGCTAAAGTTTGTGAGTGGAAATAGAGATGGTGACCCAGCGTTTTTTTAGAAATATGTCTTCATAACAGTGATGAAGCTTTTATTCTCTCTACCAGTTGTAAACAGTCAAAATTCTAGCAATCTACTCAAACCTTTAGTGCTAGCTTTATTGTGCAGTTACAGTACACATACCCAGGCAAAGCTTTCCAGCAAAATAAATGGGAAAAAAACCCCTGTATTTTGTTTTCTTATTTCTTCTTTTACTTTTCTTCACCTTAATATTTGTTCTGCAGTTGTTCCCTTTCATCCTTTCCAGAATCTGGTCTTCATGGATTTTCTAATTTTCATCACTTCTGTTATTCTTTCTATATTTTTTCTTTATGAATAATTATTTTTCCTCTTATATGTTTCCTGTCCTACGCTATTAAAATATTGAAAAAAATATTAAAAACTTATTAATTTTATTTATTGCTGGAGGATTTCTATGAAATAAACCAGAAATTTGCACCTTAGGTGAATTAGCTACTAACAAGAGCAAATCACCCTTTCAGGCATGCAAGAGTCTCAAAGAAGCCAACATTTCTTGAAGACAACCTCATTGGCAATTTTGGTAGGTACATATTAGGAATAATTTCTAAGCAGTAGGAAATTGAATAAAAAAATTGTTAATCCTCTCATTGCAGAGTATTTGAAAGGCATGACTGAAGAATGAATGCCCCACCCCCTTCTAATTATTTGGACTAGTCATGCATTAATTAAGAACATGCATAAGCCTTTGCAAGATGTACATCATGTAAGTGGGTAAGACGCAAGTCTGGGAAGACTGTTGCTTCATTATGGACAGAACTCATTTACTGCAACTTAAACACCAGTTAGAATCTATTAAATTACTTAACTCTCCTATTGAAAAGCTGAAATAAGAGCAATGTCACTAACGAGAATAAAAATGATGAACTCCTATTACTCATTTACTTCATAGGGATTAAGGCAGGAGTTCTAGGGAAATGAATTCTGTGTTCAGTTCAGGGCCCCTCATTAGAAGAGGTGCTGGACTGTGTCCAGAGAAGGGCAGAGGAGCTGGGGATGTGTCTGGAGCACAAGTCTGGTGAGGAGCTGCTGAGGGAGCTGGGGGTGTTTATTCTGGAGAAAAGGAGGCTCAGGGGAGACCTTATTACACTCTACAACTACCTGAAAAGAGCTTGTAGCCAGGTGGGGGTCAGTCTCCTTTTCTGTATAAAAGCAATAGAACAAGAGGAAATAGCGGAAATGGCCTCAAGTTGAGGCCAATATGAGCTTTAGACTCAAGGTGATTGTTAAAGTCCCTTCCAATCCAAGCTCCTACGAGGCTGTGTCGGGGAGGTTTAGATTCAATATTAGGAAAAAACTTCTCCATGGAAAGGATTATCAAGCATTGGAAGAGCCTGCCCAGGGAAGTGGTGGAGTCACCATCCCTGGAGGTATTCAAAAGATGTGTAGATGTGGCCCTTGGGACATGGTTTAGTGATGGACTTGGCAGTGCTGGTTTAAGGGTTGGGCTTTATGATATTAAAGGTCTTTGCCAACTATAATGGTTCTAAGATTCTATTATTCTAATACTTGAATTGCAAGACATGTTTGGAGAAATTTCTGATTCTAGACCGTCCTACTCAGGACAAGGTAAAGAATGATGAAAAGCTCACGGTGAAGCTAAGGACAGGGAGGCCCCTCAGCAATTACAGTCAGGGGCAAAACAAAGTCAACTTGGGGAAAATTAATTTAATTTATTGCCAATTAATAGCAGAGTAAGACAGAAATAAACCCAAATCTAAACTCACCCCCTCCTCTCCTCCCTCTCTGCCTCATTCCTATGCTCAACTCTTCTGACTCTTCTACCTCATCCCCCCTGCCTTGAGCAGTGCAGGGGGATGGAGAAATTGGGGTTCTAGTGAGTTCAACACTCTCTCCTACTTCTTCCTCCTTCATGAGGAGGAAAGGGTCCCCCATGGGCCACAGTTCCTGCCAAAAATCCCTGCTCATGTATGTGCTCCTCTCCATGGCTGCAGCCCCTTGCAGGAATCTTGCTCCAGCATGGGCTCTCCATGGGTTGCAGCTTTCCTCCGGGCACAACCAAATGCTCCAATGTGAGGTCCTCCACGGGCTGCAGGGCAATCTCATCTGGTGCCTGGAGCACCTCTTCCCCCTTCTTCACTGACCTTAAGTGTCTGCAGGATGTTTATTTTCCACTCACTCCTTTCACAGCTGTTGAGCAGCATTTTTTACTTTCTTACTTATCATGGAAGTGCTTAGCCATCCCATGAGCTCAGCTTTGGCCAGTTGCAGGTCCATCTTGGAGCTGGCTGGGGCAATCACTGTCTGACATGGGGGCATCCTCTGCTGTCTTCTCCCAGAAGTCACCATTGCAACCCCCCAGCTACCAAAACCTTGCCACACAAAACCAATACACTTCTAAAGCAGAAGCGTCTACAGGGCTGAAAAACACGTTCTCCTCCTGTGCCCACTGTTTATCTACAATGAACACATTTTACTTATTAGAATACATACTTAATCTGTAGTAATTATTGCAACAAAATTCTAGACCCCCCATCTATTTATACTATTTATAGTGTAATACATATTTCATGCTTCTTAGAACGGCAGTTCCTTTTCACTTCCATAATAATAACAACTCTAAATACCTGCATTATAGTAAGTTTCATATTTAGTTTACCCTGGTAGAGTTGTTTAGTATCAGCCTAAGTCCAGCTTCACTAGTTGCTTTCCTTCACTCTCAGTGTTTGTTCACACTCACACTTGCCACAAAGCTGTCGCCAACCCCACTAGAAGGTTATGAATTGCTTCACTTGGTTTGATCTGCCCACAGTGGTTACACTAAGCACACTACTGCCAGATTTCTGTCAAAGTGAGATTTTTTTTTCAAATCAAGTTGTGAAAAGAAGAAAACCAATGTACTGTTGTACAATGCAGTTTTATTTTTTTAATGAAATGCCCTAGCGTCATGAAACAGAACAGATTTTCTAATCTTGAAGCCAGCAAGATTGGGAAAAAAGAAAAATCAAAGTTGGTTTTCTTATACATAATTTCCATACTAAGATAACATTCGGGGAAAAAAAATCCCTAGAATTAAAATGTAAGCAGACATTACTTACACAGGTCTCTTAAAAATAAACTGGACATGTCATACAACTCACACATGGTGCTTTGCTAGTTTAATATGCTACAAATAGAATTATTCAAATGCAACTATGCAGCTTTTCTATTACCTAAGACCTTCTAATTTTATTATGTTGCAATACCTTTATTATTTACTTCACACTTCTTTACCATACTACACAATGTTCTTTCGTCCTTTTCTGGTGGCTGTTTCTCAGAAAGGAAACCTTCACTGTGGCTTTCTTTGGAAACACCAAGCACTCAGTTGCAGATACTCAAATATTCAAAGCATTTCAATATACATTCACTACGAGGTTAAGTCTCCATTTTTCAAGTAGGGGTCTCAGGACTTGTTAGTAAACTAATGGAAAGAGCTGGTTAGTATTTATTCCAGTTCTCATTGATGAGAATGTGCTCTGGATAGCTGCAATGCCTCAAACTCTCTCACTCTTGGTAAGCTGAGTGCGCACCATTACCTCCTGCACAAGAATTACTGTAACTTGGAAGTCTGGGTATTCTCACAATATTTATGGATTAACCACAATAACTGTAAACATTTTTTAACAAACGACACTTTCAAAAAATATTCACATTTTTAGAACAGCATAATTTCATTTTCAATGGGATATTAGTTCAAAAGTACTATTTCACTTATTAAACATGGCTTTAAAAATACAGTATATGCAACACCTGTGTTACAAGTGTCAGAAAAACATTGGATGAATCAACATTTCAACTCATTGTATTAATAAGGAAAGCAAAGAGCAGTAGTTTTGGAAAAGTATTCAAGTATTTTCCTGAAATACTATATAACAAAATAAAGATCCTAAACTTCGTATGATTGTACTTGAGGCAAATATAATTTGCAAGTGCTTTTTGTCATATAGAGCAATATGAATAATACTTTGTAGCAAAGGTATAGCACACAATTTTGATAATACACAAAACTGGAATGTAAATTACCTCAATAGAAGAAAAAAATAACCTGCCATTTATAACAATATTCAAGTGCTTCAGTAATGAAATGGCCAATCACCATGGCTTACATTGACCAAATATATGAGAGACATGAAACTAACACAAGCTGGATGACAGAAGTACCAATAAATATACATGAATACAGAATCATCAGCTGTTTGGATGCAAAAAAACCTCAGTCAAAGTCAGTTTTAAAGATCACTTTAAACTTAAAGGAACACTGAGAAAAAGATCGAATAGAACCGGGGCTAACTTCTGTCCTCAAACAGGAATAAGTCTGTACAAGAGGAGCAAAATTTAGCCCCAACCCTAGACACAAAACATGTATGTACCACAATACACGAAACTATATACAACTTAAATAATTACTCCATAGCTCTATATGACAGTCTAACGTTTTTTGTTATAAAAACAAATCAGCACAGTGAATTCATGATTTGTCAGATGCCAGTTTCTTCCCTTGGCTTCACAAAACAAATTATTTTGTTTCATATTTAATTAAATTATTTTAAGGGCTTTCGATCATCAAATTGTATTTCTAAACTTTACATTTCAACATCTTATTTTGCAAAGACATTTTAACATATGGAGTAGAATGTCCAAAGAATTGTGTACTGAAGAGGGAAGCTTTTAATATGTTAATATTAGATATTTTTTAAAAATTAAAACTTGCTGGTGTTTGAGAACTTATTTATATTTTCCTTTGCTTGTGCCTTCCTGATATTATGCAAGTATTCCTGCAATTTGCTTGCAAGACTTCAATTGCACTGTGTGGTATTTGGTATCATCCGAACAGTCATAAAACCTTTTATAGTCCCAAAAAGCATGATGCAAGGAAGCCTTCAAAAACAGAATATATAGGATGAGGTGTGACCTGTATATAGTTGTGCTTTTATTTTTCAAATATTTGTCCACTATTATTATTACTTAAAGCCAGGAATGTGTGTTTGAATTGCATTGATAAGTTGCAAGGTATTGTCAGAGTTACAAAATGAAAGATTTTAATTTAAAAAAAAAAAGATGCAAATGACAACACTGTTGTCCAGCATTTAAGCCACATGCAACTACATAACACTCCCAGCAGAAAACATCTTCTCAGACACTGAAACTGTCTTGTCTTGGTGCCAGTGGGAAGTCCAATGTTTCATAACATTTAGATATTTTTGCAACACAACTACGAAATTAGCTCTCTAGAAAAGCACAGAGAATTTATCAGTCATCATGAATACATAGAAATAGGCCAATCCTCTCTTTTCTAACATAACAGATTACATTGCTACAAGATATATTTTAATGATTACAATGTTTTTTTAAAAAATGACACAATGCAGTAAGATGTCTAAAATTATACTGAAGCCATAAAAAAAATCTAAAAGTTTAAAATACTTGTCAATTTGACTAAAATGCGTATTTACTCAATTTCCTTGAGCTTTTATTTTTTCTTCTCCCCATTGGAGGAACAATGTCTATAGTAATTGTTCAACGCTACTCTGGCTGTAGACAGCTTCATCTTTACAGTTTTCCTCAATTCCCCTTGCAAACAGTTTCATTAACTGGCAGTGAACCCTGAAAAATACAGCAATCAATTAGCAAGAAATAAATGGGTGCCACACATTTAATTCTAATAATTTAATTCTAATAATCCATTAATTTAAACAGTTGGACAAAGTTCCTTACTCCTGACTACAGAAACCACACCCTCATTTTTATTTAATCCTCCCCTGCAAAGAGGGCTGGATGCTTTCATGTATCCTCTTTTACTCCCCTTGTCTACACAATAAGTTCTATAGGCACTTAGATGAGCCAATCTTTTACAATATACAGCATTTATAAAACTCACCTTTGGACTGCTAAGTGATTATGTTTTAATGGAACACACTTGTATGTAAATATCATGGGTTTGGTTCCCGTTGTTCTAAAAACAACAAACCAAACAAGCAACCAAAACTAATCCAAACAAAAAAAAAATTCCTTTCGAATTTCACAAACTTCTTTTCTAATTTGCTTATTTGCACAACTGCAAAGTTCTTTCTCCATATGCAAAGATTGGAGATAAGACTCTGTGCTGTGTGCCAAAAAACACAAAGTAGGGGACATACTCAGTATTTCTGTAAGACAAAGATGCTTACTTAAGCTAAATAGGAAAAGCTATTGCTCAGAGTAATGAGGCATTCCACTCATTTAAAAAGAATCCTTCCAACACCATCTTCACTTTCAGCACTTTAAGCACATAATACCAGTTCCTAAGAAGTAAGTATGACTTCAAAGGCAGGGCCATCCATCTCACTCAGAGTGATCATTTACAACATACATGGTTGCAGTATTCTCTGGAAAGGATTCAAAACTGTAACAAAAATATTTAGGTTTATTATCAGAAGACTCAAATTTGCCATGCACAGGCATCTTTTTGGGATGTCTTTATGAGCATTTTTAAAGTCAAGCTTAATGTGTTCTGCTATACAGACAGAAAAATTGAAGCTTACCTCACTTCAATTGCTGAACTATCCAGAGTTTCTCCATCACAATTCCAGGTGCTATTAACAATATTGCAGCAACAGGCTGGATGATCTCTGCAGAACTGGCCAAAACGTTTCTTTCCTATGTCCATGACATTGCTTTCATTGTCTTCTGAAAGCTTTGATGTAAATTGAAAACACTTCACCCGATAAACATCTACAAATGGAAAGTCAAACTACAAAAACAAAAAAAAGAAAAAAGAGGCAATTACAAGTAAATACATTTGATGTGTAAAGCAAGTCAGCATGCAGCATTTTGTACTCAAGGAAAGCCTGTCCACTCCAATCTTCTAGAGAAGCTTACCTGAGGCATAAAGTGATTTTTGTTTTTGAGAAACTGCACAAGTCAAAAACAATAAAACCAAAATGAAACCTTACTTCTCAATGGTCACTGTATAGATAACCAGATAACAGGTTCTGAGATTATGAGTAAATGGATTATAAAGACTATTTAAAATAAACATGCAAAAATTATTATAACATGATATCAAAGTGTCGGAGACTGATGGTTTATGGCTTAAACATCTTTATGAAGGACTTTTGCCCATTACAGCAAAACTGTATAACAAATTTGCATGCAAGACCATCACACCCTGAACGTGCTTCCCGACTGAGGCCCTGCACTGCAAGCTGATGGAGATAAGATACAGTGATTCAGGTCTGGGCTGGGGGAGAAGAATACACTCACAGGAGGATTAAGCCCAGCACCTTCAGGGTAGAGACCACAGCCCCAGGGCTGTCAGCTGCCAGGCTTGCTCAGACCCTCACACCAAAGGGGGGAGAAGGAGAGGTTTTGAGTTCATGGTAAAAAAGCCCCTGGTCAGAAGCAATGAATGTCCACCCTCTGCTGTGCAGAGGAGCCCTGGGACAGCCACATCTAAGGGACATCCACATGAGGGACAGCAGAGGGGGCGTCCAGAGCACTGCCCATGATGCAAAATGATGCAACAGATCCACAGTCTTGCAAGGGACAGTGTCAAACTTACCCTCCCCAGAGTAGGCATATGGGCATGGCCACCTGGCCAAAACGTGTATTAGTCCATTGGATTCTATACTTTTTGGCGGGGGACCCTCACCACCAAGAAGACCAGATGGAGGGAAACAACAAGACGTTGGGATTCACGAAGGGTGATATGTTTCTACTTAATCTGTCTCTGTCACTGTCCCTGTCGTTCAACCCCGCCCCCCCCGCCTTTTTTTATTTCTTTCTTTTCTCTTTCTTTCTCTTTGCCTTTTTTACTATTAAATAAAATATATAATTTTTTTGGTATCAACATCTAACCTCGCTTGGTTTTAATCAAGTTTTGGGGTATATTTCGAATCTTTCTGAGTTCGATCCATTTTATTCACAGAGACTTAGTTTTCTTTGCTCTTCTGTGCTTAGACTGGATCACAACATAAAGTCAAAAAGGCTTGGATTGTATCTTTGCACCATCCTCATGACCTGTTCAAGTACAGTCCTTAAATCACACAGGCTTTTCTGAAAGTCTTCTGCTTTTGGACTTGCAACAATGCCCTAATGCCCTGAAGATGAGAATGCCATGGCAGTGTGATCAAATCACAGAGCTGGGGGTACATGAAAATAAGAATAGAGGGCAATATTATTACATTAAAAAAAAAAAAAAATTAACTAGTTAATTCAACTAGAAAAAGCAGGTCAATTAGAAGATTGCTCTTAAAACTGAGGCTGCAGATTTACACTACAGTATTGTACCAATGCTTTAAAACAGGCTTCATTAATTGAAGCAACAACAAATTAGATGACGCCCCCATCTGCCCTGAAAGCAACTTAACAGATATGGAGCTAAATATTCAGCAAGGTGTAGTAAATACAGACAGGTCATTTAGCAAAGGCCATGGAGTATGTCTGTGTGTGTCTATGAGAAGGGGATGGCAAGGAAGCAAATGTGAAGAAACAGTTTATCCATACACCAGTCTGTACTGATGTACAGTCACCCTTTTCCTCCTTTTTTTTTTCACATTTCCTTAAGTTTTCAAAAAGAGTTTCCCACTATTATGGTAGATACTAACCTGAGCTAAGGACATATGTACAACCCTGCATTTAATCTTCACTGCAAAACCAGCATATCCCAGAGAGAAATGGGAAGCACTGGAAAGGAAATGGCCATAGTGACAATCAGAAAAAGTAGAGATGGAGAGACCTCCTAGGTCTTAAGTTCCCTCAGCTTTTAACCATAAAGGACTGTGAAGTCATCAAACACTATGCTTGGAAGCAGCGGCTCCTGGACCCAGTGGGGCTCACTAAACAGTATGCTGGTCCAAACTGCTCCGATGCAAATGCTGGTATCCATGGCTCCATCGTCACCCGTGTCTATGCAGACAGCACCCGAGCTCTCACGTCGCAAGCCTAAGCAGAATGTTGTCCCTTGATAAATGTTACAGCCAATTTGAAAGGTAGCCATGGATGGCTTCAAATGATCAAAAATATCAAGGGAACAGTGAGTGAGAAGGAGTGAAGGGAAGAGGAGGAGAGTGAGAACAGTGGGAAGTACGAATATGGACACATTCACAATGTCCCAGGGACTGGTAATGAGGAAATAAAGGAAAAAGAATCTATACTACTTCTTTTACAGAGAAAGAAGAATAGCATCATAAACATGCGAGATTCGTATTGCTTTTACGCACTAGATACAACATTAGTCCATTGTTCAGATGATTTCAAGAACATATTAATAATATCAGGTTGTGACAAATATTAAATACGTGTATTCACAGCCAGAGCTCTGTTTCAACAGATACTACTATCCAAAGCAGTGATGAATCTTCCCTCCTGACAGCTACAACACATGCAAGAAATAATTTTGAAGCTGAATGCATAAAGCTCATATCCTGGTCACTTATATGTAGTAAAATACTGCTAAAAGCCTGTAGTTCACAATCAAACAGCAGTTCTGGTAACTTTCTTCTAAATCACATTTTTATACAGTTCACAAAAGTGATTTGTTATTCTTCACCACATCTACCTCAGCTATTCATGCTGTGAGTCATTTTTCATGCTGTGAGCAGTTTTTCATGACAGCTACATGAGGGCACAGTTGTGATAAAATAACTTTAAATATTGTCCAACCAGCAAATACATGGAAAATGTTACAAAACTGAATTCCATAGGCAAAAGTGGAATTTTGTTAGAATGCTATGGCCAAGGAGTTGACTTTGGTAAAATGTTTTGAGCTGCTTTTTTTTTTTTATGGTACACATGCTGAGATTACATCATCTAAAATGTAGAGATTTAAAAAAAACCAGACAAATCTGCTTTATAGATGTTATTTCTGTCGTATAAGAACACCAATATTTACACCTTTGATGAACTCTGTATAATTCACTGTCAAAAGGAATACACACCTGATCATCTTGGTTTGTGTGTCTGACAAGATACCGTAGAAAATCAAATCTGGAGCATTTCCGAACTAGAATGAGGTCTGCTGAACCATCTGCCAAATGAGCTGCTGGTGAAAGACCTTTTGGACTTCGTGGACAGGCACAGCTCATATTTACTGCATTGATGGCTAGAAATTTTCCTTTTATAACCTTCCATTCTTCTTCACGTTCTGAAATACATCAACAAAGACATGGAGATAGGTAATAATTTGATCTACTCACAAGAACACTAAAAAGCAATCATTGGCAACTTAAAAGTCTTCTCTGGGTATATTCATGTACTGTCAATAAATATCTAAAATAAACTACATTTAAAAAATTGTATTTTTAACTATCTGTTTTTCATACACACTAACATAGAAAGTTGCTTTCTCCCTTCAGACTGTGACTATCTCCCAAAACTGCTTTCCTGATCTGGCACATGCATGTCAAATTCAGGATCAGTGCTATTTGGGTAAACCAGCAAAGCCATAGGAAGGGAAAAGAGACATGAGTTACGACTCTTGTAGTGTGACAGTTTAGAGGGATTAACTTTTTTAAATTCTGTTTTTGCTCTTCAACTTGTTAATCTTAAAGAAACAATCATGCAAAGATCCTAGTTTAGTATTTGGTTTCTAAAGCAATATTCCTCTTTTGCCTCAACACTACAAGTTAATATTCAAAGAAAGACAAAGGGAAGAGATGACTCAGGGTGCAGAAAGGACCAGCAGGCAGCATATCAGCAGTCTGTTTCCACCCCAGCCCCAAATGTCTGAAGATTAGAACTATTAACAGAGTTAAATGTTCCCGTGTGTAAATCTTCAGAGCTTTCTGGAAAACAACACAAAGTCTGTCTCCAACACCATGAAACTCTGTTGGAGATTACATCTAGACTAAGCTTAAATGTGTGCTGGCATTGATACTACCAGGAAGCAGAGGAATTTTCTAGAACAAAGGAGCATTGGCAGACAATGCAGAGTTATTGCCTATGTATTTCATGTCCTGAAATTCTGATATTCTTTACTGTCTCAGTTTTAGGAACTTCACATTTACTTTAGAGAATCAGTATTACAATTGTCTAGATTATTTTGAACCTGAAGTCTATTATGCAATAATTTTGAATCAACATGTTCCAGGCTCTATACACCAGAAAAAATAAAAAGAAAAAAACTGTTTGCAAAGTATTCTGTAGTTGTTCCTCACTCTTTAAACTTCTCTCATTTCCTGGAATTTTTATTCATTGAAACTTCTTACTATCCACTCTCTAGTAAAGGAACCAAGAAAAACAGTGTTTCAGGAAAAACATGTAAGCTTATAATGTGACAAAAGACTTAAAAGAAAACTAAAAACTTCATTATAGTTTTTCCATCTAGACTATCCCCTCTATCTCCTGAGAAACAAATCAGAAATAGCAAGAAAAAACCGCAGCTTTTAAATTCAACATTTTTGCTTGATTTGCCACAGTGCTTTTTAGTATTGCCTGCTTTACTGCTGATCTTTTTATGTTGCTTTCAAACAGGACATTACCGAAAGAAGTAATTGAAATCAGATTCAAAATGTGCATTTAAGAGAGATGAGACAGACCTAAATGTCAGACTATGGAATGACTATTCAGGCTGCAGGCAAATGACAAGACCCTGCTCTGAGATGAAGGTAACTGAACAGAACATAAACTACTGGAACTGGAAACAACAGGCATTTTCTGATACACAAACAACAAAATGAAAACAATGCCCTTTACTGATAAATCCTTTTGCTGTTTCTCTGAGAAGCATGAGTAATTTGGTCATCAGTGTTTCTAGATATGTATTAACATTTTAAGTATGCTCATTGTAGTAAGTAAGTCTCAAATTACTTAAGGTAAAATGCTTATTTATATTACTGTAATAGATGGTTTTCATCTGGTATAAATTTCAGCATGTTACCGAAGAACACCTTCACTGTTCAAAGCAAGAACAAGTCAGGGTATTAATCACATTTTAAATGAACAATTGTTTTCATAACCATTTTCCAGTGTGTATCACTGTAATAGCACAAATTATTTGCTCAAAATATCTTTCCTACAATAGGGCAGTCATAAGCAGGGAGTGCATAAGTGGCACTCATTTCAATGGCCTATTGTGTACACACACTGCAAGCTGCTGAAGTCAGCATAAAGTACTGGCACTCAACATTTACTCAGCACATGCACAGAGACTCCTGCACAGTACAAAGAAATATGTTCAGTAACAACCAATCAAGAATCCTTCTAAACTTATCTGAATCATACACAAACGCAGTAGGCACAATGAAAGAGTCTGCCAAGACACCCTGCTAAGTGAAAAGCTTATCTGAAGTAGAGATTTAAAATCCTTTCTATTGTGAATCAAAAGTAGCTGATTGCACTGTTTCCTTCCCAGTGCTGCATGGAGAAGACACTGGACTGCAAAGAAAGCCGGCTACCACAAGTAGAATGGAATAAAGTAAACAATATCCTATATAACCAGCTGCTTAATGTCATGTGCTATGTTGACTAAAACTGTCTTGATTGCTAAGTTGTAGCTTTCTAGTAGTTCCTTTGCTGGGTTAAAGGTAACAAAATGGCAGATTTAAAAACCAAACCAACCAACAAAAAAACCCAAACAACACACACAAGCATGAAAAAATGCAAATAAAACCCCCCACAAACAAAAGAAAAATGGTTGGCAATTTCTAACTACAATTATCACTCAAAAAGACAGAATTTCTTACCAAAATGCCTACTGTCATATTTATATTATCATTTATGCCCATTATTTATACTCTATAAAAAAATTCTTTAGCTGAATCTGGGCATAGATTAAAATAACCCAAGAAATATCTGATTTGGCCATCTCTTGACTGTATCAAAGTTCTGAAAGCAGCAGCTGTGATGAAAGCACTAAACATGTGTAACAGGTATTCAAGTTGCAGAGAAATCTTTGTGCTATCAGTGAATCTCTACAGTATGACGATCTTTTTGCTAACAAATGCCTAGAACCTGGCACAGACACAGTGCAAAAAAACTGTAAGTGTAAGATAATCTCGGTCACAAGGACCAAATGTTCATATCAAGAAAATCACGGTTGTATGCACTGGTCTCTAAAGAAGAAATAAAAACAGAGTAAAAGCAGAAACAAGCACCCACAGGAAGCCTGCCTGCTCTTTAAGAGCGGTTTATCCAAGATGATGAACCAAAGCTGGAGGCAAAACTCAACTGAATTTATGGCTGTTTTCTCTAGCACGGTCACAGGTGTAGCAATATCAGTACTTCTTCCTGCTAGAATGTAGTAGCCAGAAATAAAGAGATACAACTAGGAGAATGACTGAACAGAATTCATTAACAGTTGTTTTAACAAAAGGAAAGGGAAGTTATGCCCATTAAAAAAACAAAACTCACAAGTGTGCACAGGTGTTAGAATGGGGATAAAGAAGAGAATAAGGGTAGCATAACTAGAGAAAGAGGACAGAAATCTCATTTATCATTTATAGTAAGTATTGGTGGGGTGTTGTACAGAAATACTTTAGTCCACTAGATCAGCCCCTAGTTGTCCAAGTTCACTGCCTCATAGTAGGGTGACATTTGTGCTAACAAACACAAATTTTTACTCCTGATCTATTCTAAAAATTATCTTAATGAACTGCTTCCTTCTATGACACCTCACAGTTTACCTGTTCAGTCCTCACAAAAATCCACAGTCCTAGCTCACAGAATATTATTTTTCCTAAAGAAAAAAAAAAAACAACACACTGACATATACAAATAGCTAGTATAATTTTATCAGAATTTTCTGAGGTTTGGGTGGAGGAGACACCTTAAATGTTTTTCACATATTTAGAATCATAGTATCATAGAATGATTTTGTTTGGAAAAGACCTCTAAAATTGGAGTCCAAATGTCAATTTAGCACCACTGAACCGTATCTGCCCAAGTGCCACATCCATGTGTCTTCAGAACACTTTCAGGACACATGAATGGTGATTCTACCATTTCCATGGGCAGCCTTTTCCAATGCTTGACAACGCTTTACGTGAAGAGATTTTTCCTAATATCCAAACTAAACCTTCCCTGGCATAACTTGAGGTCATTTCCTCTTGTCCTACAGCTTGTAACGTGGAATAAGAGAGAGAACCCCATGAAGCTACAAACTCCTTTCAGGCAGCAGTAGAGAGTGATAAGGTCTCCCCTGATGCACCTTTTCTCCAGGCTAAACACTCACAGCTGCTCCTCACAGGACTTGTGCTCCAGACCCTTCACCGGCTCTGTTATCCTTCTCTGGACGTGTTCCAGCACCTCAATGTCCTTCTTAAAGTGAGGGGCCCAAAACTGAACATAGGATTCAAGGTGTGGCCTCACCAGTGCTGAGTACAGGGGGGCAATGACACTTACACATGTTTTCTGTAAACTGAAAGAAACAATGGATTATCTAGTAACTCAGACTGTTTAAAAAACCAAAATACATGAGCACTTGAACTGGTATATTCTGAAAAAGAATTATTTGTGTAGTAATATCACATTTTACTTTTTTTGACAAATTACCTTCATGTTTTAATCCACATTCCTTGTGCTGTTCTGCCAGCTGTTTCTCACTTTTCTTGCAAATGTAACATCTGAAAACAAAAACACCATTTAATTCCTGAAAGACCTCCACTATTATTCATTTCAGCTTTTTTATTTTATCCAGATCATTACAAGATCTTCCCCATCACAAAATGCAGCACAGCACTGACAACCCTCATGTGGCATGAATCATCACAGCCCTGCAGGCAGTGCAGTTATTTAAGTACAGTCCTGAAGATTACTGGATGTCAGAGGTAACAGCAGCAGAGAGACTTAAGATCACATAGGTTGGGAGAGATCTCTGATTTGATCAAAGTTGGTCTCACGGGAGAGCTCAAAGTTGGTCTTACAGGATCAGGATGTTCAGTGTCTTACTCAGCCGAGTTTTGAGGATCTGTGAGGGTAAAGTCCACAGACCTTTGGGCACCTTGTTCCAACATTTGACTGCTCTAACAGTGGAAGACGCTGACATACTGGAGACAGTCCATCTCACAAGTGCTGAGTGCAGGGGAAGAATCATTCCTACCTGTTGACTTCCCTTCTGTTCAGAAAACTCTATATAAAGGTGGGCTTTCCTTGCAGCAAGGACATACTGCTAACTCAGGTACAGCTCTTGTCCACCAGGATCCTGAAGTTATTTTTGGCAGAGCTGCCTTCCAGCCAGCCAGTGCCCAGTCAACACTCTTACATGGGACTATTCCACCTCAGGTACAGGACATTTACATCTCCTGAACTTCAGGAGATTCCTATCAGCCATTTCTTCAGCCACCAAGATCCCTCTGAATAACAGCCCTGACTTTCAACATAAATCACTCCTCCCAGTGTGGTACCATCCACAAAACTGCTGAGAGAACATTTTCTGAGACTGTCCCAGTCATTAATAAGGACTCTGCACAGTATTAGGCCCAATATTCTCAAGGGACACCATTAGTAATTGGCTGCCAGCCAGACTTGGCATTCACAACCTTTCTAGTAGTCCAGCCAGTTTCTCACCCATCCACTTACCTAGTCCACACCTCATCAACTTAGTTTTAAGAATACTACAGCAAACAGGACCAAAGGCCTTGCTAAAGTCGAAGTATGTAACATCCACTGCTTCCCCTTCATCCAGGAGCCTGGGGACCTGTATTGCCTGGGGTGAGACTACATTAGCGTAAAATGGGGTAAAGGAGTAACTTTGCAGCCTTTTGCATATATCTTATCACTATGTTCCCCATGACACTAAGCAGCAGGCCCACAGTTCCTTCAGCCTTTTGTCATGATTGGTATATGGAAATAATCCCTTCATAAGAAGCAACACCCTTCACATCCCTCACTGATTTAAACTCCTTTTGAGCTTTGGCTTTCTGAATTTCATTCCTGCATGTTTAAGCAGTATCTTTTGTGTTCTTCCAAAGTAACCCATTCCACTTTCACCTTCTCTTTACTACTCAGTTCCTTGCTCATCCAAGTTGCTTTTCTATCCTGGTTATTTTAGTTTCTGAATATCAGAATGGATTATTCTTGAACTTCGAGGAGGTACCAACTAATTCTCCTATGCCTCTTTGTACTCCAGGACACTCTCCCATGGAATCTTGCCAAGATCCCCAAATAAACCAAATTAAAGTCCAGGGTTGCAATTCTACTTTTTGTCTTGTTTACTTCTCTCAGAAGTTAAAACTCTATAATCTCACAGTCACCACTGCCAAAACGGCCCTCAACCATCACATTCTCACTTTTTATTTTCTGTAATGAGACTGGCAGAACAGTTCTAGCCAGCCTGGCAATCACCTGCATGATCAATGTCATTACCACACTCCAGGATTCTCCTAAATTGCTTGTGCCCAGCTCTATTGCCCTTCCAGCAGTTATCAGGAAGTAAAAAATCCCCTGTGAGGCACCAGGCATTCTTTACTCCATTCCTGAGACCTGGATGACAGCTTTCTCCCTCTGGAGCCTCTGCTGCATCAGGGCACCTGATCGGTTGGGATTGTTGCTCCAGCTGATACTAGAGACTGATCTGCAGCATGTCACAGCACTAGCACAGCAGTCTTACTGTTTCTGGACCAAGTTTGTGGCTCCTCTGTATCCTGCTGTGCTGTTTGGTGCTGTGACAATTACTTTATCTCTGATAGCTAAACTCATAGACAAAGAAGAATAATAAATACTAGTGCATAACTTCAAGCAGGTGAAAGCAAAGAGAAAGGAAAGCCCCCTGACTAAAGAAAAAAATGGAGAATATCACATGGAATTTATACAGCATCATAGTAGTACACAAAAAACCAGGCTAAATAGGCTGATTCCTGAGAGGACATGTCCTTAGGACAAGCCATGCCAGCTGTTGTCACGGCACTAAAACAACTGCTAAAATTGCTAGATCCAGTTACAACGTGAACATTTGAGAATTTCTGAATTACTATTTCCCTTTGTGGAAGCTACAAGGCATCCAGACTTTTGATTTCTTAGTAGTAATACAGCACAGGATCCTCAGCATCTTCCAACTGAGTCCTGTGCTGTTATATTTTGCTTCCCTTAAAACTGAGGGAGGAGAAGAACCAGCTAATAAAATTTTATTAGATTTTTTGTTTAATGACCTGATAAAATGAGGTGTTCTTTTTAATGAGTCAGTAATTTTTTTTACAAGCTTATCTCTTTTAGAGTAAGTGTTTTGATATTAAAACCAACACTTCTGTAACCTCTATTTATGTACAGGCATTTTTAAATGGTTCACACCAAATACCCAGAGATAAACATTAGCCTACCCTGTTCTGCAGCTCTCTTTATCTCGTGGAGATCCGTGTGTATGTTTTGCTGGTTGATAAGCAATTGTTCCTTCATAATAATGATGAGAAAGAAAAGTCTTGAAGCCTACATAGAAAAGACATTATGGTGCATTAAGTCATGATAAACCCACATGGCAAACATCTCTGCATACATTCCTTGATTTTTCCTCTTTCCTTCTCTAAGGACTACAAAACAATAGCAGCCCTCCTCAAGCTCAGAACTCTTTTTCTTATGATGTTTTAGACTGTAAGGAACAAGAAAATACCACAGTGCCACTCCAATGTTTTAACATTTGTCAGAAGTGCCATTATTTCACTTGAAATCTTTAAAAATCAACTAAAAAATTTAGTTATACATCACTGCTGAATCTTAAAATTGGCCTGCACTAAAATTCTCCTAATGCATTTTCTTTCCCTAACACAAGATAAATCAAAGGAGGCAAAAGATACTTTCCACTAGGAAAGGGTCGTAGGATTTATCCAAATATTAGGTAACAAGACTAAATCACTCATCTCTCTCTAATCAGTGCTAGAATAAGGGCAAAATTAACAATTCATAATGTTCAGGACAGAGGAGTGCCTATCTCTCTTTAAGTGACTAAAAAGAAAGTCAAAATTATTAGGACAGAAGTTATTACTTTTTAGGCCATTTTCAATAGGTGGCGCATATTCAACACGACTTTATTGAGCCCACTGTCAACGTTAACCCCAAAGTTACAGAGCTTTATATAATGTGATCTAATATGCTTGGTGCTACAAGGAGTTTAAAATCAAGTCTGTTTCTGATGTTTACAAACTTCAGAGAAGGTTTGTTTGGAGAGAGTAAACCAACTGCTCCAATGTATTTGTACACTGACAAAAGAATGTAATAATTACAAAAATTACCTGAGTAGTCATATCTCATTGGACCCATCCACCGCTTCTTCTCACTATCTTTTAATATATCTCCATAAAAACCATAACCCAGCAATGACACGGAGTATTTCAAAAACGTGTTGTTGTGATGTACAGAAGAGACATCCAGAGGCTGACAGTCACCTATGAAGATTAGAAGTGCAAGGTTCTATTAAGTCTTATTTTATTTGCAGCTGAAAACAACAGTAACTTTAACATTGCGAAGTCATTAAAAATAAAAAATACATATTGCATTTATGTCAAAATATATGTCATAAATGCATATACTTCTTATACATGCAGAGAAGGAAAAATAATTTTTAGTACTAATTTAATCTCATACTTTAAAAGCATTAAATACTAAATGAGAAGAAAGGGCTCAGTATGCTAAAAATGTATAATGAAGAATTTACACTCCTTTACCCTGTAGCAGTAGGAGGGGATAGAACTATTGCAGAACTATTTAGATTGGAAAAGACCTTAAGGATCATCAAGTCCAAATGTTAACCCAGCCCTGTCAAGGCCACTACTAAATCATGTCCCTAAGTGCCCCATCTACACATCTTCTAAATATCTCCAGGGATGGTGACTCNCTGAGTAGTCATATCTCATTGGACCCATCCACCGCTTCTTCTCACTATCTTTTAATATATCTCCATAAAAACCATAACCCAGCAATGACACGGAGTATTTCAAAAACGTGTTGTTGTGATGTACAGAAGAGACATCCAGAGGCTGACAGTCACCTATGAAGATTAGAAGTGCAAGGTTCTATTAAGTCTTATTTTATTTGCAGCTGAAAACAACAGTAACTTTAACATTGCGAAGTCATTAAAAATAAAAAATACATATTGCATTTATGTCAAAATATATGTCATAAATGCATATACTTCTTATACATGCAGAGAAGGAAAAATAATTTTTAGTACTAATTTAATCTCATACTTTAAAAGCATTAAATACTAAATGAGAAGAAAGGGCTCAGTATGCTAAAAATGTATAATGAAGAATTTACACTCCTTTACCCTGTAGCAGTAGGAGGGGATAGAACTATTGCAGAACTATTTAGATTGGAAAAGACCTTAAGGATCATCAAGTCCAAATGTTAACCCAGCCCTGTCAAGGCCACTACTAAATCATGTCCCTAAGTGCCCCATCTACACATCTTCTAAATATCTCCAGGGATGGTGACTCAACCACTTCCCTGGGCACCCTGTGTCAATGCTTGACAGCTCCCTTCCCTGAGCAGATCAATGCAGTGTCTCCTGTACATCACCTGGGTACTACTTAAACCTCTATGTCATACTTTCAGAGGATAATTCAAGTTGGAAGGAGCCTTTGGAGATTTCTCATCAAACTTCCCACTCAAAGCAGGTTCAGCTATGAGGTCAGATCAAGTTACTCAGGGCTTAACCTGCCAAGTCCTGGAAATCCCTAAGAACAAAGAGTACACCACTTCTCTGATGTCCTCCACGTGTAAGCTTTGGAGTGATGGTGGGTGTTGGGGGGGTGG
>VWZT01010558.1:384772-411246 GCA_013397055.1 Pachycephala philippinensis | reverse complement strand
GGGGGGGGGTGGGGGTGGGGGTGGGTTTTTTTGCCTGTTTGGCATTTTGGTGTTTGGGGTTTTTTTGTTTCATAGGTAAGTTGGACCAGATGATCCACTGTGGTCTCTTCCAACCTGACCCATTCTGTGATTCCGGGACTTAATAACACAGCTAAAATACTATGATGTACTAATGCCACATCTCTCCAATCCTAGTCCAAAGGCCTAAGCTCCACCGATGCTGAACAAAGTTAACCATAGGTTAGTAAGAGAAGCACATGTGTAAATCTTTGCAACACAAGATCCTAAAACTGCAACAGTTAAATACTCAGTAATGATACCAAAAGGTATTGTAACTCTAACTTGGCAAGGGAACATTGAATTGCCTAGGACAATTGGACAACTAGCACAAAATACTACCACTGAAGTGTACACGCACTGTAATTAGCTTTCTCTAACATAGATATAGAGACAGATAGTCCAACAACTGATGCTGCTTATTGCATTTTAGTATTTTGAAAAGAATGCCAGAATTCATGAGTACTTGAGCACCTAAGTTTCAAAATGTTATGATCCCTTGAAAACAATTAATTACTGTAGAGAAAGCAATTATTTTTTAACATCCTGTATTTCAAATCAGAGACTTAAATCCCAGACAAAACCTTTGTATTTCAACTCAGCCATTATGTTCAAATTATATTTCACAGACATAAAGAAATAACTACATGAAAATAGTATTTTGGGCTACTTTCATCATTTTTGTAACAAAACAGCAAACTGCGACCACCCACCTACAATAATATGAAGAGCTGAAGTTACTGGATCAGAAATGCCAACAGTTGAATAGCATATGCAATCTGTTGATCCTGAAAAATAAAAAACTAGGCATCAATTTGTATCTCTGCAAAACAAGTATTATTGGCATAGTCCTCCAAATAAAGGCAATATGTTCCTTTGGTTTGCTCCTTTCTATTTTATGGAACAAACTAAATACAGGGATACTGTATTATTATTTAAACCATAACATTTCCTCCCTTCCCCACGAGTACAAGTTATTGCTCTCCATACAAAATACAAAAATTTTCACAACATAAGCAATAAATATGTAGCAGTTAGTGAAGGGAAATAAGTTAATTTACACAGAAAATTTCATGACTACGTTATAGCTTTTATACCAAACAAGGCAGGCCTACATTGATTCTCCTGTTTAAAATTTCTTGCTCATTATTTTCTTTTCTATTCTTGCTCAAATTTATTTTCATGAAATCTCATGAGAAGAAGAGAAATTGACTGGTCTGCTGGTTTTTGTGGTACTGATCTAAATTCCAGGATGTCATCTTGTATCAGAAACTTCTGCTCTGTTCTATTATTCGAAAATTAGTAAAAATACTTGCTTTCAGGAATTAGTTTCTAGATAGGGTAACAAAACAGATAGAGATGTACCTTTACAGTCTTGATACAAAATACTACAAAAAAAAGGGGGGAAGCTTTAGGTTTCACCTATATGGTGTTTAGAAATGGACAATTCGCCCTGTTCCCTATAAAAAACAAGAACCTAAGTAGGGATCTGGTTTCTACTGTGCAGCAGGGACTTGGAACTCAGGTCCAGACATACAAAAGTGTATTTGTTGCAGCACCTAACTCCAAATTTATCTTACAGTTTCTCCCATCCCTTCCATAAAACCAAATTCCTTCAAAGTTAAGGCTAGATATCTGAAAAGATAAATTTTGTCCACATAGATGTTTTCAGATTTTCTACCAATACATTAGGCTGAAGAGCAGCTCAAATACAGCATACTTGATTTCTGAGGCCTTATCAAACTGAAATAGAAACTAAAAATGGAGGAATGAGCAAACATTATTTAAAATCCACTTTTGGTTCTTTTTCAGTTGGAAATAGTCAGGGCATAAGCAGTTAAGAACTGGAGCAAAGAAAATCCTTTCCTCTCCAATTTACTTTTCAGAAAATTGACACCACTTCCCCGACCTGTGAATAGCATGACAGAAGCTCCTACAAGTAGACACTATGCAGAAATCTGCCACAGTGAACAAGATGCAGCTCCAGGAGCCAATTAAAGAGAATACAACACAACTGTAGAACAAAGAAACAGTGGGACTAAACAGCTCTCGCTACAAGGCTGAGGCTCGAGACAGTGCCAGTGTACCATTACAGGCATATGCCATTGCAGGACAGAGGACTCCAATTTCCCTCAGTATCACAGCAGACGAAGTACACAGATGATGATCTCATGTAACATTTAAAGTTTTATAGCAGAAAATATTAAGTGGAGTTCTGAAGCTGAAGCTATACTTTACTGCCAAGTTTTTCAGTTTCATATTGTCTCCTATGCTCATGAATAGAAAATTCTACTTTTGAAAAGAAAAACAAACAAATAAGCACTAAGAGATCTGACCTAGACTTCTACTGCTGAATGTACAAGCCTAACACTTTATCCAACGTTTCTCTTTTCTTCCAGATTGGTGTGCATTCTACTCCTAGGATTACCTCCATCACATTTGTCTAGATGTAAACAGAGCTTCCAAGTAGTCTTACACTACAGATGGAAGGAGAAGAGGGGAATTTCTGCAAGCTACATTGCAACACCAAAGGTTCATCTCCCTGTGACCTTCTACAGTCAATTAAAAGCTGATTCATCTGTTTGGCAATTACACAGAACTTATTTTCATTTCTATTCATTAACTAGCAAGGAAGGGCTAAAATTAAAACTGAAGTCTGAAATTAATTCTGAGATTCCAAAATGGGAGACTGGGGACCATACCAATAGTAAAACACTGTTGGTTTTTTTCTTTTGGAGCTAGTAGTGTGGAGCAACAAAACCAGTGATGTAACTATGGCATTCCTCACACACATGCCAAGAGAATGTAGCTTGCCACACCACCACACCAAGCATGAACCTAACAGTACTTGTTTAAAGGTCACAAAAAATGTTCATGATGACTAAGGTTTGGAATCCTTTTGAATACTTCTTAACCAAACATGACTTCTAGACCATTAGGCGGGTCTTCACTAGATGTGGCACCTACAACTGCTGAAACAGCACTCTGATGTGTTTCACAAACCCACCAAAATCTGGGTTATTTTAACAGTACAAGTCTAATATGAAAAGCAGGAACAGAATGTAAATATAGCTTGACTAATATCCCATGATTAATAGCTTAGGATTCCCAGAGCACTCAGTTTGAGGAAGAAGCTTCCCATAGAGTATGACCTTAGACTAATATTAAGTGGTGGCTATTGTACGCTCTGGCTAAACCAACAGAAAAATCTGCCAGATTTTCTTTGGGGATTTTTAAGGGCAACAGCCTGAGTGAAGGAACATAAAAGAGATTTTTATGGATTGCAGAGAACTACACGCAAATGTGAAGAAAGTAGTTGGACTGCTTGCGAACTGGGCCCTAATTCACTTAAAAAAAGAGAGAAACATATCCAGTATAGAAACTAATTTTTGCATTGGTTTGTTAGTAGAGAAGAAAATCAGCGTGCAAAGCAATGATTAAGTTTCAGGTTAAGACACTTACAGCTATATGTGTGCATGTTACACTGCAGACAATATGTCAAAGCTTCTGTTCTCGTCAAGGACAGCTTGTCAGGAATAGCTGGTGGCAGCTTCAGCTTGAGTCAAGGTACTCACAATAGGCCTCAGTGGAAGGGCCTTAGGAAGCAAGTGACAAGCAGATGCAATAGAAGATCAACAGGCTCTGCTGATCCTATTGACCAGATGCCCCCTGGTATAATATGAGTTTAGATGCCCATCTCACTTGCAGACACCAAATGTAAGCATGAAAATTTGAGCGTCAGTTTCAAACTGAAACTCACCCTAAGGAGATTAATTCCTTTACCTAAAATGCCACCAACCACCACGGATCAAGTGCTGCAGATTACTCTGGTTGTCCTCCCAACTCCTACTCAATTGTCTTGCATAGGGCCAGTACATTTCAACAATGGTGGCACCACACCACCGTACCACATGTAGATCCTGAATGTCTGAATTCTCTCAGCTAAAGAAAGCTCTTATCCTAGATACTTTGAGATTAAGAACTCATTGAAAATATGAAGTAGGTAGAGGGCACAACAACTTGTCTTGGTTAAAGTAAGCATAATTACTTTTAATCCTTACCATACATTACTAATTTTCCCTGAAGTCTGTTTTTCATTAGGAGCTATCATACACCCACATAGTTGTTATACAGGCAAGTTCTTCTGTGTTTTTTTCCTCCCCAAATATGAGAAATGCAATCTTTTATATAAAATACATTTAATTATTTAAAAATTAAGGAAATCTCTCTTTTTAATTAAACAATCACAAGGAAGAATGATCAAGATATTTACTGAAGTATAAAAGAGCATGTACTCTGCAAAAGTAAGTTTTGCTACAGCAACACTAAAGAAAGCCAAGTGATGGACTGCATTACACAGAATGTACTACACCTAAATCACCAGATTTCCCCTTTGCATGTGAACACTGCTAGACATTTATGAGTAGACAAGTCATGCAGACAAGTACACTCAGACACTACTTTACAAGTTTAAATTGGTAACAGAACCACCAAAGTGGTTAAGCAAGACCAGAAAATTTGCTGGTTGTATGGAAGAGTTCATGTCAGTGATTGATGGACCAGCAACAAAAAGTCAAAGTGCTAGACCTAATAATCTGAAACATGATTAGACTACTAACTTACAACTAGGGTTTCTTAAACCAAAACACACATATGGTGTAGGCTACAAGTATTTATTTTTGTGCTTTCATTGATGGAAAATGAAACAAATTACAAACAACTGAAGTACTAAACTAAGCAGGTGACAGAAGCAAGTCAGCTAGATGTTGATCCAATGCAAAACAGTGAATTTAATAGAGAAATATAAGTATTTTTAGAGCTTATGAGCATTGCTCCATGTGAGATACTCTTAACAGGGGCAGGTGCTCCCACGGCACACACAGAATCCTCAAATTAGTATGAGAACAGTATTTGTAGTGAAAACAGGCAGAACAGCAACTTCATTGGGGGTCTCATATTTGTGCAGGTTTTGTGAATCCATAATCCATGCAGTCATCGCACAGACAAAATGTCAGGTAAGTCACCCTAATGACAGAGTAACTGCATGCTTTTGGATCAAACAGCAATTAATATTTTGAAAAATTCTAGAAAACTACTTTTCTGAGAAGTGATTTTTAAATTACAAGGAGCTGGCACATTCAAAATAAGGGGAGAAGCTACTGCTTCTGGGAGAGATGAAGGGTCTGGGCTTACACCCATGTACCTACTCAATTTTTTTTACATCTTCCTTTCTGCATACAGAAACCAAGAAGTCAAGTTTAACATCTGTAGAACAACAGACTGGCTTAAAGAGACACTTTCCAGAACAACTTTGGTGTAGGATTTTTTTTGGTTGATAACTACTTCAGCATAATTTCAGTAACATAGGACAACAAAAATCGATTAATCCCATAATGGCAGATTTTAGGAATGAAATTAACAGCATAGAAATAAGTAAAATTGACTTACTTGTCTCCATGGCAGGCCCACTATATTAAATGCAGTATTTAGCCCTAAGACTGTCATTTCAAGAAGTTTAATGAATTTAAAATGCTGAAGGAGGAACATAAAACACGCACTTCAGATTTCAAAGTGGATATACTGAACTTTGAAATGAGATGCAACTAAATGGCAAAGATCATTAAATATTACAAGCATTGTAACTGAGAAGGCTGTGAACAGATCACTCAGTGTAATTAAACAAGCAAGATAGTTTTTATTGCTATGCTTTAACACATTTTTAAGATAATTTTTACACTCTAAATGACAGTGGTATGAGTCCAGTCACACTTCACAACTTGACTTGAATCTATTTTTTAAGTTTGTGAATGAATCCTCCACTTTTTTTTTCTGTATTACATTCATATAGGAAGCCTGCACTGTCTTTAGCATTATTAACTTCTACAGCGACACATCAACAGTCTGATTAGGATCATATTGCATCCTTCAATCCTAAACATTACAGAGCTGACCACCAGCGAACAGAGTGATCTGGATACACTGGAAACCTAAAATCACTACAGTTACTAACTTTGTGTCTATACTCAATACACCCAAGTGCTTAGATTTTCCCCTCAGAGTAGGTTGCAGAGTTAGATTTTGGAATGAATGCAATAGTATTATGTTACAACACAGAGTGAAGTGGGATTTTTTTCCTGTCTGCTAAGATCACTAGAGTATTTAATCCAGTAAGTTCTTTTTAACTAAAAAAGAACAGCAGTTGACAGCTTTGTCCTCCTATTCTATGCCAAGTGTAATAAGAACAGCAAATTACTTCTGCTTACTCCAGAGGGTGCAATTTTAAGACTAAAACATGTGGATGAAACCCGAGTGTCCAAGCTGTATCAGGAATGATTCTCTGTTTTTAAGTTCTATGGAGACGTATTACTTCTCTGAATGCAGTGAGACCACATGGCTGAATGTGCTTTTAAGGCTAGTAAGAAATAACTGGCTTTTAAGGCTGAGAGGAAGAAATAACTACGCCGAGGTTTTCAGAGATGCACTACAGCCTCTAAGTACTCTTAACAGCAAACCCGTTTACAACAGCAGTCAATTTCCACTGGCAGATTTGAAGAATGGCTGCAACTAAGAGAAATTCAGAAGTTAAAACTGCCATTTGAGTAGAAGTCTTTTATTCGTGTCAACAAAAACACAAGTTATTTCATAAAAATGTTCCATAAGGCATAAGAATAAATGGTATTTTTCAACCCTAAGACACACTAAGGAAAGAGGCTGTCTGGAAACTGACACAACTGTTCAAGAAAAAATAAAAGGAGCCAAGCAGGGGCTTGTTCCAGAAAGTTAGAATCATGATTTACAAACAGTATTCAACATTCAAAAAAAAGAGCCTGCACAATGGAATTCTGCTATGAAATAAAGCTTATTATTGGAACGCAGTCATATAGGTGAGTGTTGCAGAATTTTGTAATTTTGAACCTTTGTACAATTAAATTGTCAATCTCTGAGCAAAGACTGTCTGTCTGCTGAATTCAGTGTTTGTTTGAATACAGAAACTATTTAATCATAACCACAAACCACAACCTGCCATATTTCTCTTCACACTACTTGATATCAGGAACTAAATGATAAAAAAGGCAAAAACACTGATCTATTGTCGCCTTACCCCAGGCTTCTGTCATCACTGAGTAAACTACCTCTACGTATCGGAAGACACACAGAGCTTTAGATCTTCATCTTTAATCTATGGGTAGTCTTTGTTTTCAGTATCTATTAATGAGTTCTTAGGATTTTTAAAAACAGATTGGTGATAAAGAAATAGAAAGAAGATAATGGACCAAGTTTTACTAGATGTATCATTTCTATTTCATTACTACTTTTGACTTGCTGTATTTCAGGACTATCAGTTTAGTTTAAAAAAAAAGGGTTCTTAAGAATTTCACTTATTTTTGGAACAGACTTCTTGCACTAGTGATAGAACTAGGCAATCTGTTGGAGTCAATACATGGCCAGAACTCCATTCCATCAAGCAAAGATGAATAGAGAACAGATTCACCAGGGGCTGGAAAAATACAAACCAGAACAAAACCCCAAATCTTGCTGCCTTCAGGGTGGGTTTAGCTATTTCATACTCAATTTAAGGTCCCTGTAATGACTAGATGTGTTAAGATTTGTTCAGTGACTTGACTACCTTTTTCAGTAAACAAGCAGTTTCCCATATATAGAGTAATGGATCATTTTAAATACCGTACAATATACAAACAGATCAAGATATATGTTATCCTCTGTATTTCCAAACACTAAATTAATAGAACGTTAAGGCCAGCTTCCTTATACAGCATTATAAATAGTTTCTGAGGGATTTGAATAATGACTTCGAGAAAATATTTGAACTATAGCAACTGATTACCTCATGTCAGTTCAAGGAATAGAACATACAGTATACATTCAAATAGCAAAAGGATACAATGGACAAAACACAACTAACAAAACATTGAAATATGTAAGAGAACTGACTTGATACATGTTAACGAAATTAAAATGTCAGTGAAGATCATACTTTTTGGGTGCAATTGGAAAAAAATGCATTAAGAAAATGTTGCAAAAGCAAGGTTAATCTTTCCTGAGGACAAAAAAATAGCTTTTAATATTGACGTTCTGTTTTTTCAATTGTATCTTCTTATGGTCACGTATCACTAGTAGGCAAAATCTTCTGAAACCAATCATGTAAGCAAAAAACCTTTAGTTCAAGAAACTTGCCCAAATAAGAAAAAGGAGGAGTAGAACACTTCAAGCTCTATTCTTGTGGAGTTTATTATACATACTGACTTTAATACAAAGCTTTAACAAATAAAACCAGAATATACTTAAATATAGCAGGAGAGTAAAAAATCATAAAGGGATATTCACACTGCAACTTTGAGATACCAAACATTTATTGTACTGCAAGCAGAAAAGGTTAAGCTTCTTGCAAGCAACAATTCAGATTGTTTGGGTCTGGAGACATTCTTCGCAAAGATGTAAGGTGTATAAAATCAGTCACCTATAGCTTGAGAGTAGAAACATCATACTTCACTTGGTGTATTTTTACAACCTGTGCTAAATTTTCTCAGAAGCCTTTATTTTAATTCTAACCAGAAGCTCACAATGTTTATTTCATGTCCAGTTCTTTAATTCAAAGTTCAAGCATCAGACAAGGAAAGAGAACAGCATAGAAAGGATACTGAACTGTCAATTTGTATTCCTACAGAGACTTCAAAATTACTGATTCTGTTAAAGAGTTACAACACTTAATTCAGTCCTGGAAGAGAGAGCAAACTTGTTAATCTGCTTTTGAAGGAATCTTTGAGGACCAAATGGGCAGGATGAGGTAACACCTGGGACGCTAGATTGAAAACAGCAAGATTGATCCAAAGAACGCCTTTATGGTCAATAATAATAAAAATATCAAAAAAGACCTCAATTTGAAGAATGAGTTCTCTCAAATGACAGCAGTCAGGACTGCCTGAAAAAGTGGCTGACATTGAGAACTGTGAATGTGTAGCACCTCTAACAAGAAGGAGAAACTGCAACTTGGTCTGGAAAACAAGAACTGTTCCTCAGCTGTAGTTGCCCTCACTTATTGTGAGAACAAATGGAGGAAAAGAGAGTCAAGGAATCTTAGCATTTGTTCGGAGTTTGCCAGACCAGTGGGAAGTTCTCATTACAATTCTAACTAAATTAGTAAAGGATTTGGAACTGGAAAAATATTTATCCGGTAAATTTCTGTTTAGTAAATTCCACTCCTTAATGTGTTTAGAAGGGTATTACTGTCAACATCTTCTCTCATATTAACATACAATAAGCCATAAAAAAAGAAGTAGTAATTAAATTCTAAAGTTATACATTAAGATTTGATTTCCTTTACAAAATATTCTTCCTAAATAAAATTGCATGTGATCAATAATTTTATATGGAAACAAACAGCTTTAGCTAGGTGTCTTTATAAAATATCATTGCTCAGATCTTACACTTACGCCTAAATTCAAGAAGTTATGAATAAGAAAAATATCCAAGAATTAATGAATAAATTAAACTGAAAGTTAACCCTTTCTTACCAGCAGGAATTATGCCAATCCTTATATTGCACTGGACTAACGATGCTTTGGGATTATTTTGGTCTATGCCAGAGTCCTTCTGCATTCTTCCAATGAGACCATGCATCACTTCACTGAACATGCCGTCCCCACCAACACAAACAACACTGCCAGGAAACACAAATTAGAATGCACACTAACAGTCAATAAACAACACGGCAAGTGTTCTACTTAGGGCATGCACTGGGCACACCAAAAATAGTTGTTCCATTCTCCTCCTTCATTTTTACAGGATACAGTAGCCCACAGTCAACTAGGCAATTAACAAAAAGCAGAGAAAAAGTTTCAAGCTTAAAAACTGCAAATGCACCTAGACATATCTGTAGCGTTAGGAAAAAATGTTGGAATGCAACCTGCAAAAATCTTTATCCTCTACTACTGTGGGCAGACAGACAAATATCAGTGGAAATTCACTATACAAATAAAACACTGAACAAGACTGTACATACAACTTTCTAAGTACACAAAATGGAAACAGGGTACCTTTACCAAAAAGGGAAAAGTTGATATTTGCCACTTCAGGCAGAGTATATTTTACACAGTTTAATAGGAATATGCATTATATGAAAGTCAAAATCCAGAGAAGTGCATGCCTGCGTCCTCTTTCCAACATGCTGAGATCCCACCAAACAGACAGAAGTCATGGATATCTACATGACCATTCATAATCAGAGCTCTAAATGCTACCAGATGCAAAACTTTGTTTCATAGATTTAATTCAGGTCAGGGCTGGTACAGCAGCTACACAGATCCTCAATATGTTAAAGCTCAGCAGAGAGCCCACAGCCAAGCAAACACTAGGAAGTAAAAAGACTATTTTACAGCAGTATACATTTAATGAACAATTATCAAATGCACTCTGAACTCTAAAAGCATAAACATTCTTTAACTGAAAAACTAATTCAAATACACTTTAAAGGAACACATGAGAAATCCAGAGTTACATACGTAGTTCCTAGCACATAAACCTAGGAATGTGTACCGTTATCTATAGAAAATAATTTCCAACTCATAAACTAATACTCTTCCACATTATCAGCAACAGATATTGCAGAATGAGCACTTATTTCACAGAACAAATTAATCTAATTTTTAAGTATAGATGATTTAAATTTAGTTATTATTCTATTTTCAGCAGGTGGAAAGCTTGAAAAAAAAAAAGCCTTTTTTTTCCATGAATGGAGAGGACAGTCTTAAAAACATAAACTCTCCAACTTTAAGTCAAGACCTAGGAGACAGAGAGAAGGAATAAAAATATATTTGTTTCAATTTCTGTATTTTTTTTCTCTTCCAGTAGCTTAACTACACTATTCTTCAATTTTAGCCTTATCTTTCTCTGCAGACTCAAAAAAAGAGGCTAAATAAACAAAAATTTCCATGTCAGAACATGGTCAATGTTGTCTCAGCACTAGTTTTGCTCAAAGCTCCAGCCAATCTGGCCTTTAACACTTCCAGGGATGGGGTATCCATGACTTCCCTGGGCAGCCTGTTCCAGTGCCTCTCCACTCTCACAGTAAAGAATTTCTTCCTTAAACCTAATCTAAACCTGCCCTCTTTCAGTTTAAAGCCATTCCCCCTTGTCCTATCATTACATACCCTTGTAAAATGTCCCTCTCTAGCCTCCTTCTCAGTCCCCTTTAGGTACTGAAAGTGCTCTGAAGTCTCCCCGGAGCCCTCCCTTCTTCAGGCTGAACAAGCCCAGCTCTCCCACCCTGTCTTCATAGGAGAGGTGCTCCAGCCCTCTGCTCATCTTCTGTAACAAACACAATATCCAGGCTCAGAGGGGACAGTCACATGAATGTCTGTATCTATCAAAGGTAAATATGATAAAGAACTTCACATATGCAGTAACAGCACAACCAAATTCATAGCAAACATCAGAAGACCAGTGTACAAGTCAGACATATGCTGCACGTGTGAAGGCCCCTAGTGAGGAATGCCTGAAAGAAACGGAGATTCTTACTCTTTGGCTTTATTTTACTAGTGGGCGAGCATTTCACTTTTTAGATAGATGATAACAGCAAAGAACATCTGCTAGAGGACTTCAGAAGCTAATCCACAAGCCAAATGAGTTTTTAAAGAATTGCAGTCCCTTCTAATCTCAACCATTCTGTGAACTAACTCAAAAACTAGGAAAAAGAAAACCCAACCAGAACAAGTTTACAAAGGCTTGTGCAATAGACACATGGATAAAAAACCACAGTGATACATGTCATTTACTCCAAACATGGCTATTACCTGCACTATGTTACAGAATGTTCTTATTGTTCTGCACAGTGATGTACAAAACCCTGCTATATTGTAATCAAATGAATATTTTAAGTAACTGTGCTTAGAGAAAAGCTGTTGTATTACTGAGCTATTAGCTTACTACATTCACCATAAGAATTTCCTATAAGGCAAAATAAAAAGAACAAACAGGAAACACGCATAAGATATTTAAATAAGCTTTCTAAAGTAAAAACATTTGAAAAGCAGTAAAGCAATTATCAGTAAGAATCCTGTATCTACTTGCAGAATTCCATGCGTGGCTTTGCCAAATAGGGAATCTGGAGATTAAATGAAGAAATTCATCACTGAATGAAGGGAAAGCCACACATCAGAACCAGTCTACGAGGACAGCTGAACAACAATTAGATGCAGGAATCCAAAGAACCTTTTATTGTATATGATAAAGGTCAAACCTGAAGAAACACACATTTATGCGGTTCAACCATTTTTTGAATCTTCCAGATGACCATGTGATCTGTTATTTAAAAAATAATTTTAATTCAGTAAGTTCTTCCTAACATCCCTGTTAACCATAGAAAAAGAGTTGTATATGATGGACAAAAGTCAGGCTTGGAAAGACAGGCTGCAGATCCCAAGCAAACTGCCATTCAGGCCCAGCCCAGGAATAGAAGAAACAAAAGATTCTAAAAAATGCAGTTCTCTGGCCTATTGTTTATCTTAGCATGTTAGAGAGACAAAACCAAAAAAAACCAAAACACCAAAGGAAAAACAATTCTACAATATGAGACTTTGAATCTGCCAAAAACACCTCAGATACTACCACAATTGGTCACTGCCATTTGCTTTAAAAAACAATTTGCTAGAAATGGAGATGGGCTCACTTGCCTCCCTTTCTGCTCTGTACTGAAATTTCACCAACCATCAATATACTTATTTCAAATCAAAATCAAATGAAAAGGAAAAATCACAACTAATTAGGTTTTTCTAGGATCAGTATTTCCCTTTCTCGAACTTCCAAAAAATTAAGAAAAATCATAGTATAGACAAAACTGTTTATTTAAAGGCAACTCATTTTAAAGCAGGTGAAGCCTGGGAACTCAGCCTATGAATGTCATGTCTTACTAACACAATTTCCCAGCATCATGCCCTTACTCAACACAGACAATGTGCATAGCAAAGAACTACAGCAAAAGTACTCTGAAAAGACCAGATGTTTTTTCTTTTTGCAACTTACCAGTTTAAATATACCTGTCAACAAGCACGAGATATAATTTTAAAATACTGTAGTTATGAGAGTTTATCTGCATACATTTTCATGTTTTTACAGACTTGTAACTTGCTTCATGTCATGAACTGGAAACTGAAATGACTAGCTTTTTAATGAAAATATTCTGCTTCTACAGCAGACTTAATAATGGAATGCAAGATCACCATTCAGTCAGGTCTTTTTTAAAAGGAGTAACTTCACAACAGGAAAAATGCAAATAAAGCCAAACAATTTAGCCCCTATTGAACAGTCATATATAGCAAGAGGAACTACCTGAAACATTTCTAAACAGTCCATGTTTTTTACACATTAGGCTGAATGCCACTGGTGTCATGTTCTGAACTCATGTATGTCAAGACCACAAAACATTTCTGGGTAGCTTTTGAGCTATAACAGAATGCTTAACTGAGCAGAATTAATCTTGCATTCATCTTTTGAACACAAATCTCATGCAAACATTGTTCTACTACGCTTGAATATATTGTGTTGAACAAGTTTACTGAAACAGTTTAGTTTTCTTTTTATACTCCTAAATGTGGACCTCCTACAGAAAGGAACATGCCCCAGGACTTTCAGCTGTTGCAATAAATGTATTAGTAAGGAAGGCTACCATTTTAAATTAGAGACAAGAACAGGCGAATTACATAATATATCAGCTTGAAAAGAATAAAAAAAAAGGCAAGTAAAGTTACTTACCCATCATATTTATAAATATTAACTTCAAATAAGTTGTCCTTAGCATGGTTAGCACGTTCAGTTACTATGAAGAAATAAACACATTAAAATTTATTATTAAAAATACTACTAGAAAGCTGCATATAATATAGAATTATAAAAATTAATTCATTAATAACCATGATTCTATTACCAATGTGACCATAAAACAGCTTGTCCATAAGATGTGTCTCAAAACATTTTTGCCAGGGAAAGAATTGAAGGAGACATGCACAGTATATATGGAAAAAATATTTCACTGAAAATTGTGAAAATGATCAATTAATTTTAACAGTGAAACTGAAAAAAAGAAGAAATACAGTGTCTTATAAATTAAGAGCTCAAATAGCTCAGGAGCACCAGGTTTTAATTTAGCAAGCAGAAAGCTGATAGAAGGTTGCCATTTATCTGGCTACCTGTGTTTTAATTAGAAGACATTCTCTACTGCTTTGTTTCATTTCCTCAGTAAGAAAAAGGAACTAACAGAAAGAACTGCAGCTACTCAGGGATGTTTTAAAGAGGTCATACTGTGCTTATTAGGAAATTAAAATACTCATTACTCACTAACAACATCAGTGGATATAGAAGCCAGACTGAAGAGTGGAGCAACTTTCTGTTCATAAATCCTCTTCCCTTGTCTTTTTCCTCCATAGGGATTAATGTACACAAGCAACTGCTTTGGTCTAGACTCTGCAGTAAGTAAAATCATAGTATACTGCTTTTGTACACAAAATAAAAATTCAACAAGCCATACAAACCCAAATCTATTAACATCAAAGCAAACACAGCATAAAAGACGTACTAACTCTTTATTAACTCTTAAAACTCTTTAACAAAGAGCTATAAAAGCCTGCTTCACCTGCCCTCTTTATTATACTGATACCAACAGTATTGAACAAATTGTTAGGTGAAAATTCAGAGTAATTTCTTTTGACTCCCTATCTCACATTCTTACTCATCATTCTTGCAGTACCTTCCCACTACACAAGTCACGCTAATTTACATGAGTATTATGGGCATACAAAACTAAAATGGCAGCAACAGCAAAGGCACCTGTAAGTGAAGCATACATAAAAATACTTTTACATTCATTTATTTAAACTATCTTCTTACTTTAATAACATGGTTAAAATGCATTTCCTTTCTATGATCAAGTCACAATAAGAACGCCTCACAAAACTACATGCTGCACAGCAAGTGTTTGTCCTACAGTGTCAGTTGCCCTAAAGTGTTACCCCTTCCACCCTCCAAAAACACCTTTGATATTGCTATCTCAAATTTCTCCAAACAGTTATGGCTTTACACAAGTAGCATCAATGAAAACCATTACTACACCTCTGTATTAACAGATATACAACAGTAGTGCTTGCTGCACCTAGAAAATGTCCTTTTTTACAGAACAGACAAAAACCTTAACGCCTGTACTTCCTCAGATAGCATTCTGGATTACTACTTAAAAAGGAAAAGATATCAGACTTATTACATCAGCACACTTCTACAACAAATCCACCCAAGCTAGATAGACTGAGTGGTTTAAATCTGCCAGGCGCTTAAAGCACTATTGAACCTACCTGAGAACATATTCCCTTTCCTGAAGTAGTTTGTTACCAATAAAATGAACAATTGCATTCAAATGGGATTGACTGCTCAGGCCACAGTTCTCACAGGTGTATTGAATGGGTGCACAATCCCCATTTTTTGAAAAAGACAGATACCTTGTGTAATGTAAAAAACCGAAAAACATTAAGAATGCTTCCACCGCCTGTTCAGAACAGTTTTTCTTAAACTTACTCATTTTTATTATGCAAGCCTTAAGTACTTGCCTGAGTCACACTGTAGGTGTACTTGTATCCAATCCCTTCTCCAGCTCTGTATCTCAGATGGGCCTCAGACCTAAACTGTAGGGAGCTCATCCCTAGCCCTGTCTCCAGCTCCAGCTGTTCCACTCCAGCCTCCCTGGATGGACCCAATTACTTTATCTCATCTGGGCTGTAAACTGGACCTGCTTCTATCCCCATCCCTGTTCTGCCCACCCGGCTCAGAGACAGTGGGACACTGGTCAGCAAGGGCACTGTCTTTGCTATGATCACCCTTGACCTCCTTTCTGTCATAGAGTTACTCTGCTCCTGCTGCTTCCTGACATCTATCAAGGTATCTCTTTCAGGAATAACTCCTTCAAAACTACTTTTAACCCCCCATGAAGTGGATGTCCAAGAGTCTCAGAAATGATTAATGGGAACTCTTACTACATAAGACACATTTTGTTGATGACAGAGTCTGGAAAGGTGAAACACACCCATAAATCTTTAAATTGCTACAGTCCTTGCCCTCAAATCTCTAGAGTACCTCAAATCCCTGAGCTTACATCTGCCCATTACTTTTTCTGAAGCTACAGTCATTTAAAGCCTCTGCTAAGCTTCCAATGTGTCTCTATCTTGTGAAAATAGTTTATATCTGGGCAAAATTATATGACATCTACAGTCCTGACCGATTAAAGCACTCAGTACAACTTAGTGAATATTCAAGATAGAGTAGTGATAAGGAGACACTTCAACTCCTGGCTCCCTCATTTTGAGCATAAGCTGCTCTTAACAGTTCAAAAAAGCAGATATAGCAAAAGAACATTGATTGATGTAGAAGCCTACAAAATAATGGTGCAAATGTTCAGTTTATTCAAACTTACTCTGCATTTCAAGTGATTCTTTCAGCGCCTGTATCCACTGATTACATAAGTGCTCATCAACACACCAAAATGTCACATTACTGCACCGCCAGCGGTGATTTCGGGCTTTCTTCACATAATACACTATTTAAATTAAAAAAAAAAAAAAAAGGAAGAGGCATAATGAGATGGTTCTGTGAGAAGAAAAATGCATTTCAGAAAGATCTCCAAAATACTGACCTGTAATTAAACCTCCACCACACATTTCTACAAATGACAGAAGCATTCCCATGAACAGCACATTTGTAAAGAGTCCAAATGAAAACACAAATGAAAACACTTGCTCTACGTGTCTGCTTATAGCAGACAAACACAGACTTCTTTTTTAAGAAGCCATTTCTCATTAACTTATTATTGACATACTTGTTCAGAATTTCACTGAGCTTATGCATTATATGTATTAAAGTCTGCAATATCTACATAAAATGCCACAAGCTTAAGACAATAAGCCAGGCTGACATCAGCTCCCATGTAACCAACAGGGTGAATTTCGTTACATAAAGCTGAAATTTGAGAAAAAAAGTTTTCTTGTGCATTAAGACCTTATACTTACTTCGTCTACAGTATCTCAAATCACTCTCACTGGGGGACTAAATGTGAGGAAAGTACTCCACAACATAAAATTTTGGCATGACATCTTTTTAGCACAGAAGTCACCACCCTCTTCCCAAACCAGACATTTATTTCTGGCACTTTGTTTTAAGAATGCAGCCAATAATACAAAGAAACTTTCATGCATACATCCTGATGGTTAGGGGTAATTTAAAAAACCCCAAACATTTAGGATTCCTTTTTTCAGCCTCTCTCGAATTTCTAGTCAAGTAGCAGAAAGCAGGTGTCCTGCTGCAGCATCATTCAGCAGCAAAAAGACATTAGCATGAACACTCATACATAAGTTTGAACTTCATTAAAAGTAACTAAACAGAGCATGTGTTCTTAAAGGAAGAGTTTTATTTTCCAAGTAAGGATCTTTACATGTAAACCAACAGATTTTTGGTGGGGGTTCTTTTATTTGTTTTTGTGGGACTTCTGCTTGGGTTTATTTCAGTTTGGGTTGGGTTTTTTTTGTTTGTTTGGTTGGTTTTTGCGTTTTTTTGGGACTTTTTTTGGGTTTTTTTCTTTGTTTTGGATGATTGCTTTTTGGGGCGTGGGGTATTTTTAAACACATCATTTCTGTTAAGAAACCCCAAAACTCTGACAATTTCTTTTGAGTCTGCCTTAAACTACCCTCAGAATAAAGAGCACAAGCATTCAGAGATTGTTATTTGCCTTACCCGTGAAAGCATGTAGCTTTGCCATTTTGTGCCATCTGCCAATGTTACGTTGCTTCTTGTTAAACTCAGTTTCTTCTACAGCAATGATCTCAGAGATTGGTACAAAACAGTTTTCTGTATGAACACAAGATCTTACATATTAGAATCTTCAAAGAGCACCTGAATGATTATTTCTATACTTAATATGATACAGACATATGATTAGAGCAGCTGCTCAATAAGCACAACCAAGAGCATACCTAGAAAGTTTCAATTTTCTTTTGTCTTTAGTCAAAGCACATAATCCATAACCACTTATGAACTGCCCAAGACAGTATTTTAAATGTCTGTGATTTCTCAGAAAATCAGATATTTCATGTATAAAAATATTTTTGCATGAAGCCAAAATCCAGCAACATTGATTTTAGAGTAATTCAACTGCCCCTTCTATGAGGCCTAGTCCAGATACTTGACAGTGAACAGCACAAGCTATTTCAAAGAATGTGCAACTAAATCTAGTGCACAGACTACAGAGGCTATTTGTTGTTCTCAAGTAAGTAGCTGGCTTATGAAAGAAGGGCATTCATATGAATTCTTAAGATTTTAAATCCCACTAAGCTTTAAAACTTCAGTATCTCTTAAGAAGAGAATTCCAGATGTTATGCTCATGTACTGTGAAATATTTTCCTGGTATCAACTTCAAAACTACTGTTTTTCAGAATTAAAGGTCTCTTGTTCTTAGACTATGCAATAATTTCCTCCAACCTCAATCTTTTTTCTCTTATTGTTCCTAAACATCATCTCATACTTCTTAACTCCTCTCAAATTTTTCTCATTTTCATTACTGATTTCAACACTGCTCTGCTTTTACTTCATCGAAAAAAAGTGGAACTCAAAATTTGTGTACAAGCAAGTGCTCTCTGTATACATACATACGTATAAAAGATTTATATTTTTATAATAGTATAGTCTTACATAAATAATCTCTTATATAATAAGAATTACAACATACTTGCTTCTCTCACATATACAGAGAGAGTGATACTGAGATATTAAACACATAAAATACAGACTAATACCATTGTTACTGGGGTTTATTCTACATTTCATTTTTCCTTCTATTTTGCAGAGGTACAATGGTAGCAGTGAGGAATGTAAAATGAGCAAAAAGTCTTGCTGACCTCTTCACAGTGATGAAGAATTTAATTCATTTGCCACTAATTAAATTTCATTATTTTTTCCCACCCTATTTAATTGGTTTAGTCAACACAGTCTTTACAATCATCACAGATATCGACAATTTGTGGACTACTCACTCAAGGGGTTTTGGTATTTGACATGTTTTATACCCATTTAGTGATCTTATCTTCCCTGAAGTTTTTTAGCATGATTCAAAGGAAACATAGCCTTCAAGTTTTCCACTGAAGTCCTTTAGGAATCTGGCTGTATGTGAATGTTTCAACTTAAAAACAAATTTTGGCTTATAAAAATTGCATTTACTATATTTAAGGCACGATAGGGGAGTGCAGCAGTCACATAACGTTGATATAAAGATCCAACAGCAGACATGGACTCTGAGATATATGATATGCATAATGTACATATGCACCTGTGAGACTGTATCTAGTATTGGACAGTAACAGTTATTCAGTCTTCCTCACAGATAGAAGATCTGCTAAGGGATCTCAATATGATTAACCTATACATTTATCCAAGGAAAAAGAAATACAGAACAGAGATGGAACAATAAAGGAAAGGAACCACATTCTTTAATCTTTCTTCCCCAAAATTGCTTTTACTTATTTTTCTTCTGGCTCTGCCACCGATCCATATGTCAAAATAGGAAAGAAAGCCTGGTGCATCTATAAAGATTGCACTTAAACGGTAATTTATTTTGTTACTGCTCAAAGATATACTACAAAACTTACAAACTAGATCAAATTTAGATCAAAATTCAAATAACAGTGCTCTAAAGAACATTTTTGGAAATAGTCCTTCATAGTGCATACTTATTAGCATGTATGCTGGGAGCAGCAACTGAAGTCATTGTCTTATGAGGCATTTTTTATGTAATAAAGCTGTCCAACTGTACAGATGGCTAAAAGCTTTAAAAGTACTTCCAAATCTGTATCACTGAAAGCATTTTTTTGGAGTATATACTTTAGTACATATTACACAGCTTCTATTAACAACCTTGAAACCACTACTAAGGTCTCCTAGTTCTGTGTTCTCCCTCTGACAGTTGCATGACTGCTTTGATTTTTGAGCAAATCTCTTCACAGATGTGGCAAAAAAAAAAGCAAAAAATAAATATTTTTGTTATATATTGGATATTTTATTACAGCTATTCTTTTAATCTTATGGCACCAGAGCATCATATCTGAAAAAACAGATTCCGGAAAAATGGGGTGGGGAAAAAACACCAAAGGAACAAAAGTGAAGAACAGATCCCACCTTCTATCTGTAAATCTTTGGGTCTGGTGAAAGTCTGAGGAGTTTCTGTTCTATGAATACCAGCTCTGCTGATTATACCCCTCAGTACTACTTAGCACCATAAAAGCATCAAGCAACTCCAACGTCCCGACAGTGTACTCCAATCTTAAGGCAGTCGAAACCACACACTACTGAACCCACTAACTGCAGATGGCCAGAAAGATGCAAAGCTGTCTCAAATAACATGTGTTATTCAGAACATTCCCTACTGCTTGTAACAACAAATTCTAATGTGTTTGAATAGAACTCAAGAATTTCTATCAGTTCAAATATCTCTATCACTATTTGACTTAGTGCTACACACAATATTATTTAATCACATTGCAAATCAACTACTTAGTCCCACCCTTCCCCCTTTTTGCCAGAAGGAAGAAGCTTTCAGTGTGAAGCAATCAGAGACCTTCAGTAGGAGCACCACAGTTCTGTTCCTATAAACAAAATGTCCTCATCTGCCGTTTAGTCACCAAAACCTGCCCTACAAAAACAAGTACTAACACAGCGTCTCTTGAAGGTTCAACAAGGTTCACATATGTACTAATTATAGTCCTTTCCCACATCTACTTTTGTAGCATTTACACTATTATCAAGTAGCATGAAACACTTATTTCACCTACATAGCATAAAGATGTTCACTCAAAGGCCTTCATCTTTATGTGTTTCTCCCAAAACATGGAAAACTTTATTGCCACATCAACAAAACAAATACATACAAAATAGTTGTGTACAAAAAGTACTACAAGATCAACATTAATGAAAAAAGGTTGAAATATGCGCTCATACAATACCAAACAAAGAACTTTACTGGGCTCAGTCCAATCTATTCAACCAAGTAGCACACAACAGCTTCTAGGCAAAATTTTCACCATGGTCAATCTCTAGCATACTAGAGATAAAGAACTGACCATCCAGAGAAGGTGGATGAAGGGGCATGGCAAAAAAAAAGTAAAAAAAGCCAAACAAAACACACAATAAACAGGTGTCAGTCTTCTCAGCACTCTGGCTGTGCCAGTCATTACTCATTCTGGGTCACAGCGCTCTTAATCTTAACATTCTTCCTAAATGCAAACTGATAAATCAGCGAAACACTGGATTAGATGCATACTACTTTTCCCACATTAAGCAAGTGGGAGGGGGAAAAAAAAAAACCCACAGAAACAAAACCAAGGTAAGCACACTAACAGTGGGCTTCTTTGTGAAAAATGCAACCAGCAGTTGGGAAGAGTGTTTTGATGTGTTAAGAAAGGATTTTTGGTGTGTCATTGCTGTCTGCCACTCCCACAGAACACTTCCTGAGTTTATAAGCAAACTCACTCAGAACCTCAGACAAGACTGCCAGCTATGTACCCTACACAGCCAAATTTCCCCCTCAGAAATGTGTTAGCTCAAAGCAACCTGGACACATGCACAAGCATAAAAACATTGCTAATCACAGCATTTGGTTTATTCTTAAAATTCAGCTGAGGCCCACAAATGCAGTGGCATTTAGAATTAATTTAAACTATTAGTTTATTCTCATGACTTTAAAATATCAACAAGTAAAAAGCTGGGATGTAGGTTTAAAGGGTATTTTCAGTCACTTTGAAAACTAATTTGCTGTTAGAGCCCATTTGAAGGGTCAAGCTTTCAGGTTTAAGGGTTAAGAAAGAGAACAGGAACACTTGCTATCAGAAGGTACACAGTACTGCATCAATCATGCACTATAGAAAGCTGTGTTTGATAAACACTAGAGTAAGAGAAGGTAGGATATACAGCAGAATTACCGACAATTCACATTCTAAGGGAGTGGGAAGAAAAAAGGTATCATGATTGATTTGATTCAAAACTGTGGAGGAGTCACAGAAACATCCAAGGACCATGATTTCACCATATACAGCCATGTATAAGGAAATTTGCTCTTTTATTTTAAAGTAAATCTTCAAGTATTTTGTAAACCAATAGACCAGCTTCTACTATGATCACACAGCTACTTCACATCACATGAACCTGAATCAAAGCACAGCAATTTGAACTTGGGTCAATTTGAATGCTTAAATCGTACTATTGAATGTCTTCCAATTGTTTCTTTTTCATTTCCAAATGAAACCTTTTCTGCTCAACTATGAATATTTCAAAGATAAAGCAGGGAGTAAGATGCACTTATTCACCTTAAGAGGGGGTAACAAGCCAGCAAAAAGATGTATGCTAAAGAACATGTATCATTTAATGTAGTGTCATCTCTATTTGAATAACGTATCTTCCAGAAGACAACATGTTCCAAAGAAGCAATGCCTGCTGGACCAATTATTTCCCACATCCTACCTGCATGATGTAGTTGTGGCACTGCCTATAGAGAAACATGGTTCATATTTCTGCACACACCCACTGCCAGATGGGAATGACTGATGAAAAATGACCTTCACTAAGGATGTGCCAACACATCACAGGTACCAGGTGCTGGACAGACCTTGTTCCCAAGCTTGCCCACTCTCTGCTGTCTCAGTACCCTGTTTATCAAACTGAGCTTTCTTTAGAATCCACCAGAATGGCATCAGTCATGTGAACACCAGTACTGAGGCTTCCTCAGGCGGTTGTTTTGGAAAAGACACATGGGAGAGAATTCTGAAATACAAAGGCTAAAAGAAAGTGTACCCCATAAGTGAACACATAGAGTTCAGGGTCTAGTTTGGTCATCCCCTTCATGTTTGCACTTCAGAAATAATTAAAAAAAAAAATCCTAGAAAAATGACAGGAGCATCTCATTCTGCATTTGTAATGCCTTAGTACCAGGCACAATAAAATCTTAGCCAATGCTTCTAAAATACCTGTAAGTATATACATACAATATATACTCTGCTAGGAATTTGGTACAAAAAGTTTTATCACGTGTTACTTGCGAAAAACCTGACTGTGCCATCAATGTGAGGGAAATAATAAAACAATTTAGCTGACCAGCTTTGCATACACTATTGATGATTAATGACTAAATTTCCTGGAGAAATGTTACAAGGTTAAAAAATACATTCTTCAGAAAATTTGAAGATGAAGGCATCCCTAGGAAAAAAAGATGCATAGCTGAAAGTAACAGAGAAACACATGAAAATTTACAGGTAAAACTTTTCCATCTAAGTTCAAACATGCCTAGCCATCAAATAAGAGGAAACAGGAACCTGATTACACTGAAGACAGAACTTGAAACCATGATGCTGTTAAACAAAGTCTAACAGTAGGAAATAAACTGCATGTAGGCATTTAAAAATGCCATGACTTGAACAAACATTTGATGTTTTTGTTATTGTTGGTATCTTCCAAATGATAGCACTAAAAAGAATTCTCCTGAATTAATGCTTCTCCTTAATTTTGACAGAATAGGATTTAAATACATACATATATATATGTAAATATCACTGCGCAGAGATGAGAAAATGTAAGAATCTCTCTGTAAAACTGTTTTCCTGGAGAACAGGACAAAGTCTGTGTTGTTTCCTATCTGTTTCTGATCTTGGATACAACAGGGAAAGGTAAACATTTCAACACTTCTACAACACACCTAGCTATAGCTCTAGTTCTGTACATGTCAAAGTCTGAAAACCTTGAAAAAACATATACCAAACAAATTTTATTTAAATAGCTAAATTCAAGACAGTAATAAATGCTCAGAAAACAAGCAGCCCTGAGTTTTTACAGTTTAAAGACAACTGCTTCACTGTAATAACTACCTACTAAACAAGAAATATAGCACTTTTATACTGCATAATTTAGTCTGTATTTAGACACAATGTAGTCATGTAGTCAAAGGCTAAATGGTAGAAAGATACCAATCTTGGTCAAGCAACTCTTCTGAAATTATAGGCTTCTAACTAACTATCTTCCATATTATTAAGTTTATTTATATGCTGTCACGTATGCTGCTCATATTTCCAAAATAATTGTAGAGAACACAGTGAATCATCTAAGGTCTTAAAAAGAGCTTAGAGACAACAAGGCAGCAATAATACAAAACTGTGATGGTATTAAAGCACAAGGGCAGGGAACACATGAATTAATCAGGGTGTTAAGAAGAGAAGGTACATTATCTATTGTATTGCTCCCTACATAAATTATACCTGTGCCTCCAGAACACTTACGCATTTCTTTTTCTTCTCTTTTCTCCTCTGATTCCACACCATGTTTCCCAAAATCTTGTAAACAGCTGTGCTACAAGACAGTGGCTGCACTCAGTAACCACACTTGCCTCTTAAGGAATCTCCAGCTGGGTACTACTTCAGAAACTGCCTCATAAAGAGTCTAATTTACTGTGTCCCACTCTCCTTCCACCACTCCCAAAATTCTGACAGTCGGAACGTGCTTCAGGGCAGGTTCATACTCAGTTTGGTCTACCCAGAGCAAGTCAAGAAAACTTACAACTTAAAAAGTAGTAAAAATTCACAACTGTAAGCAGCTGTAAACTTTAGAGTGCTCATGAGAGAGCTAGTGTGACTCTGAGGCACTCGTGCTTGGTCTAAGGGAATTCATCAGACAGGAGAATGGCACTCCCCTTGAACTTGCTCTAGCCTACAGATCAGTCAGCTAGTGACTTTGCAAAGGCATTTTTAGAAGGATTTTACACAATTCAACCAAATTATCTCCGAAGTAGGAGCTACTTTACCTGGTGGGAGGAATTACCCCAAAAGGCCTTGAAACTTTCTATGTCAAATTTAAGATTCAGGTACCTTTATCTAGACTAATTTTATTTCATTTTGAAAAATACACAGCTTATTTTTCACAACAAGATATTAAGCTCAGCAGAATTAAAGAATCAATTTGTCCTTAAAGTCTTAAGTTCCTTTAACAGAGAAAAGTTCAGGAATTTTTGACTACTTTTTTCATCAGTACTGCTGATAAACACTAGATTATGTCAAATTACTTGCACAATAGCATGGGAAGGATAACAAACTCTATTCTTATATTATGAATAAGAACAGTTGTACTTAAAACATGACCAAATCTCAGCTATGTAAACTGTAACACCAAATTCTTACAATTCTTGAGTTCTCCTTCTCCTTTTTCCCTCACCTTCTTGAAAAAAGCCTCAGGCCAGTAAGATATTATGATAAAATCTGAAAAATATTTAACAAAGGTACATGGTAAGAATGGAAGAACTTTTTTACTTTTTAAGTTTGGGGACTTGCCTGGGATTGGAAACATCTATATTCAAACCTTTCTCAGATAAAACTTCTAGTCAGCCTTTCTATTATTAGTTTCTCTCTGTCTCAGATCCTGCAACCTCTAAAATGAGGATGACAGCAGTTTCCAACTCTACAGCAGCTGCTGTGAAAAAAAGGACATTACACATTTTCAGATGTTCACATGCCATGTTAATATGGCTACATTAACAATGGGAATAATTACTACATATGAAAACCCCAAGGTCAAAGACCCTGAAAAATACCACTTAAAAGTATAGTAGAAAGTTTGATATGCAGACATTTTTAGAAGTTAATCTGATCTTTCTCAGGTATTTTCATCAGTGACTTCTCACACTGGCAGTTTTGTACATCTGCACTATGCTAACTGCACAAAAGGGGAACTATAGACATCTTTGTTACCACGCTGCAAACTAGCAGCCTATATTAAATATTTCCAAACCAGCAAACCGCAAAAGTTAAACTTTCTTTGTAAAATTTCCACTAAGCCCCTGAGAAGGCTGAGTTTTTAAAAAAGCTCAAGAAAAAAAAAAGCAGCAATTGCCTGAGACACGGCCTCAGCATGAAAGCGTTTTTAACCACAAGTCTTGCTGTAAATAAAAAAACAAAAGTGCTTTTAAGGTTTTGTAAGTCTCTTGTGTACTTCTACGATTACTTTAAACACATTACAAACTAGATGCTTCTCCATACTCGCGGCGCCAAGAAACAGTGGGGTTCAGCTGAACAAGTCTGTGCTTTGCCCAGCCAGCTGCGGGGACAGGTGTCCCCCGTGCCAGCAGCGGCACGCTCCGAACAGATGCTCGGCCGGGCTGCTCCGCGACACGCGGGACGCGCTGCGCTCGCTCGCATGCGCTGCGGCTCAGCGAGAGCAGCTCTCGGCTTTGTTTCGGACGGCACACCCCGATCAGAGTTCAGCACAGCCGGCTGCTGCCGGGGACAGTCCCGGCTGCGCCTCCCCGCTCCGAGCGCCCGGCCCGGCCCCGCGTGGGCTCGGGCCACCCT
>VWZT01010558.1:366722-384135 GCA_013397055.1 Pachycephala philippinensis | reverse complement strand
GGCTCCGGGCAGGGACACCGGGGCTGACACCGGAACGGGCTTGGATTGCTTTCGTGCGGTTTTTTGCGGGACGACGAAGCACCTATCTCGGTGTCGATCGACTCTTCCCTCTTTCCCTTTAGACAGTGAAAATGCAATGGGTACATACAAATGTCTGGTGATACAAACCTCTCCATCTAACTTCACCTCTCTTTACATAAAAACGTTTTGGGTTTGCCTTAAATATAGGGACAGTAATTCACTATAACTAAGCTCTTAATTCTTTGCTGTCTTCCCTCCTTGATGTTGCTGAAGTGTATAACCATCAGCATCCTGCCAAAATATAGGCCAGATAGAGCAGCCGTAGCTCCATCTCCAACCTCCCTCCAAATCTGAGTGCTTCCTACAGAGTTTAGTGGAAAACGTCTCTGGTCTGTTCTGTTCTTACCTGGGTCCAGCCCGGGACCAGCGATCCAGCTGGCTTTGCTCAGGCTGAAAAAGCTTCTGTACTTCAGCTCTGCTCTGAACCTTATAATATATTCACATTTCACTCACATTTTACAAAGGGCAATGACTTTACTCATTTACAAGGGGGAATAGAGCAGGAGAGAATGACTTTAAATTGAAAGAGGGTAGGTTTAGATTAAAGAAATTCTTTACTGTGAGGTTGGTGAGACACTGGAACAGGTTGCCCAGAGAACCTGTGGATGCCCCATCCCTGGAAGTGTTCAAGGCCAGGTTGGATGGGGCTCTGAATAACCCCATCTTGTGGAAGGTGTCCCTGCCCATGGTAGGGGGGTTGGAGCTAGGTGATCTTTAAGGTCTCTTCCAAGCTATTCCATTCTGTGATTTTATGATTTCATCTTCTGAAAACAAATGAGCTAGGCACTGTCATCCAAGTTATGTGTTGAAGATAGTCTTCCTGTACAACAAATACTAGTTGTCATCTATCACAGTCATTCCAGTAGTGTTTCCTCTGGCCTTGAAAAACATGATGTTACCTTTATTGGTGAACAAATCTAGGTATGCCACACTTCCACAGTTTTAAGGAGTACTTTGTCTTTGTCAGTTGTTTTTGTCTTTACATTTTTGAATCTGTCCGTCCACAAACACCCGTAGAGCTCTTTATACTGAGGCTTAAAGTTTGTTGTGAAAATCCATTTGTGAGCATTAGTCTGCCAAATGCAGTTCTGAGCAGTCATTAATATCTCACTGGTTCCTTGTATTTTGCCACCTGCATAATCTCTTATCATCCATCTTACACTTGGATGGTGTAGTGGGTTGATCCTGGTTGGATGCCAGGCACCCACCAAAGCCTATTGCTCCCCTCCGTACCTGGACAGGTAAGAGAAAATGTAACAAAGTGTTCATGATTGAGATAAGGACAGAGAGAGATCACTCACCAAATACTGTCACAAGCAAATCACACTCAAATTAGAGATATTAATTGAATTTATTACTAAGAAAATCAGAGCAGGATAATGAGAAGTAAAGAAAGACCTTAAAAACACCTTCCTCCACCCCTCTGCTTTCCCAGCTCTACCTCCTTCCCCTGCAGTGGCAGGGAAACAAGGAATCACATATTGCTTCTGCCACTGCTCAGGGAGAGGAGTCTCCCTGCTCCAACATGGGCTCCCTCCCACGGGAGGCTTTTGCTGTTGAACCCTTCAGACGTGCTCCTAGATTGAATGGATCACTAATACAAAGCTGTTATCTTAAAAATATTACACAAGGGTACTTATTTATCATTTCTCCAGTGAGAAAAGTAGATTTAATCTTTTATAGCCTACAGTCACCAGAATCAATATTCTTCTACTGTGATCCACAATAGCTGAAGAAGTAAAAAGTTCATTCCTTTTTCCACTCCTGCCTATGATGGTTTCCTTTTATTCTTAATAATTTGACAACTCTTTCTTGCTTAGTTAAGGCTAAAGTCTTGAACTGTAAAATACAGAACTGATAAAATATTCTCTGCTTTGTTAGAAGCCTACTAAGGTGTACTAGCACCTCTAGCAGGAATGACATTCCCCATCCACATTTCTTACTTGTTTAGATAAGAAGAAACCACTTATTTCTTCCTTGCACACTGTTTTAGGGTTTTGTTCCCAGAATCACAGAATGGGTAAGGTTGGAAGGGATCACAGTACATCCTCTGGTCCAACCTTCCTGCTCAATCAGGGCCATCCCAGAGCTCATTGCATAGAATTGCACCAAGACGGTTCTTGAAAATCCCTGGTGAGATAGGCTCCACAACTTCTCTGGGCAATCTATTCCAGTGCATGGTCAGCTTGACAGTAAAGAAGTTCTTCCTCATGTTCTGGTGGAACGTCCTCTGCATCAGTTTCTGCCTGTTGCCTCTTGTCTTATTGCTTGGCACCACTGAGCAGAGCCTGGCTCCATCTTCTTGACACCCACCCTTCAGATACTTAGATACATGGATGAGCTTTGCTCTTATTCTTGTCTTCTCAAGACTGAACAGGCCCATCTGTCTCAGCCTTTCCTCGTAAGAGAGATTCTCCAGTTCCTTAATCACCTTTGTTGCCCTCCACTGGACCTGCTCCAGGAGCAACGTCTCTCTTGTATTGAGGAGCCCATGATTTGGGATCCTCTATGATACTACAGGATGTTTTGCAGGAATTCTTACCAGTGCTTTGTTGGGTCTGCTCTGGTACTCTCTGGTAGTTCCCTGAATACCAACATGTGCATCTGTCTCTAGAAAGTAAAGGTCAAATTTGAGCCAACACATTTTTTTTCAATCAGTTTTAGTACTTTATGTTTTTCTTCCCTGATTGTAACAGAGAAAGAATTTCTAGAAGATGACTGATTTAGTAGACTAAAGCACACACATCAATTATTGTTTTACTACTTATTACCTAAGCCTTTAATTACCACTGAGGGGACATAACTGCGGATGCAGTGATGCCAGTAAATTGCAGGATTTATAGCCTTGATGGTAAAGATGTCCCATCACAGGGCTCCACCCTGAGAAATAGCATGGTTGTAAAAACACCTCGCTTTATTCACAGGTCCAGAGAGGCCACAGGAAAGGTTGCAATTTTAGTTAACTTGGGAACAATAACACATTATGTAACAAGTACAATTCACAATGTGAAATGGGAAGAATGTAGGAAGGTAACACAACTTACAAAGTTTATTGCTATGATCCATTTACTACCTATCTAGCAAACAACACAACGTTTAAAGCCAAATTTCTCTCCTCAGTGTCTGTTTTTAGAGTAGGTCATTAATCTCAAATGGCACTAAGTTAAGCGGTGCAGCTGTTACTCCTGAGAGAAGGGTATGCCATCCAGAGGGATCTTGACAGCCTTGAGGAGTGGGCCCTTGCAAACCTCAGGAAGTTCAACATGGAAAGGTGCAAGGTCCCACACCTGGGTCAGGGTAATCACCAGTATCAACGTGGGATGAGGGATGAAGGGACTGGGAGCAGCCCTGAGGAGAAGGATTTGGGGGTACTGGTGGATGAAAAATTGTACACAACCTGGTAATGCATTCTCACAGCCCAGCCAATTGTATCCTGGGCTGCATCAAAAGAAGTGTGGCCAGCACACCTCGCCCTGGGAGACAGTTCTCCCCCTTTACTCTGCTCTTGTGAGACCCCACCTGGAGCAGTGGGACACTGGAATAGGTTGCTCAAAAATGTTGTGGATGCCCCATCCCTAGAAGTGTTTGAGGGCAGGTTGGATGGGGCTTTGAGCAGCCTGGTGTAGTGGAAGGTGTCTCTGTCCATGGCAGGAAACCATTCTATGACTCTGAGATCTCTATAAAAAGTATTTATGTCTAGCAACTACTCTATGTTATACTAAACAAGATCATTACATGATAATGCAGGCAGTCAATTAAGGAACACTTCTAAGCAGGTACATCTTTTTAATCAACAGCAGCTGAGAGGTATTCTTCAGCATGAACTGCATTACCAAAATATTGATTTAAATCATTACAAACTCCAGCTATCACTCTTCCAAATCTCTTGCAGATGTACTTCTTCATTAGGATCCTGCAACTAATTTATTTTCCATAGTGAAAATCAAGCATGCCCTTGTAGTATTTTGGCAGAGGTAGAAAATACTGTGTATTCAATCTTACCTGAGACAGTGAGTCTAAAGTGAAAGCTGGATAATTCTCACATAAGTATGTTGAAGAACAAAGCAGAATCATATTCCACCATACCTGGCCACTCTACTCAGTTATGTGTTGGAATTCCAGAGGGAATCACAGATTTGTAGCAGGAGCTCTGAACAGCACAGCTAGTCACAGACATGTAAAGGAGCCCTTCAGCTGCCATGCCCTGTGCTTCCAGGGAGATGGTTGCAGGCTCAAGGATCCCTCCATGTCCCAAAGAACATCTGCAATTATGCTCAGTCCCACTGAGGGAGGAGAAGGATGTTCAAGATCAGCAAAGGTGTTCCTAATATTGTTCCTTGAATATGTATGCGAGAGTCAGCTGTGGCCTTGTCAAAATGACAAGTAGTGCAGAAGTGAAACTTTAATCTCATTGCTCAAGAATTTAAAACTGGAACCAAAATCAGGAAAAGGTTTTTACTTTTTCATATTTTTTTTCTTTTTTACTGCCCACGGATAACTATAAATTATTTATTTTCTTCCAAAGAAAAATACCCCAGGAAAGTTTTTAGACAGCTGCTTGGGAATTAGAAAAAATTTTTATCTCAGTTCATGTCAGGCAAATTGAAGTACTTACACATGAATCAAATTCTGTTCTCAAATACACACACAAGTCACACTAGAACAGTATAAATACACCAAAAGGTCAAACTTGGCAATTGAAATACTTTTGGAAAATGAAAACTAGCTGACAAAGATAATAGAACAGAGGAAAACAATTCATTTTAAATATCAAAATACTGACTAATATCCTAATTCCTTTTCTACTTATCAGCAAACAAAAAAAAGCATGAGCAAAATATTCTTTCTGCTGATGGAAAGAATGACATCATCTTCTTTAGAAAAATACCTGAGCTATTTTAAAGCTCTTCTATGCTTTTATCATAAAAGTTTAAATTGCATGTATTGTTGGAAATGATCTGGAAAAAAAAGAAAAGAGCAATTTTAAAGGCTTGTTAAAAAGGATGATTGCAGCCCTTTATTCACTTGAGCCAAAAGGTAATTGAGAGAAAGTTGTTGATATACAGCAGGATGTGGGAAGAGATCCAGAAGGTACTTTGTTTTCTTGCAAAGGGAAATGTTACATGCTGTTCCTGAACCATGGAAATTTACAGAATCCTTCCTTTCTTCCAAAGCTCCAGCCTCCCTGGATATTCTCTGCATAAACTGCCTATCACTGTGAAAAATACTAAGTATTATTTGTTTCAAGCTGTTATAGCCGTGCCTCCCACCTACAGATATACGCAGAAATATTGATTTGTGTTTCTTTGTTTAGGTCCTTATTCGTATTTTAATTCTTAGCCTCAACCAAAGTCCCAGAGGAGGTGTAAGACCCCCCTCTTTACTAACTGGATCCTTTTTTTAAAAAAATGAAATCTAAAGGTCCCTGTCTGCCAGAATGATGATGCTCTTTGGCAATGTCAGAGCAACCTTCCAGTACCTATAGGGGTCCTACAAGAAAGCTGGAGTGGGACTTTTTACAGTGGCATGGAGTGATATAACAAGAGGGAGTGGTTTTAAACTGAAAAATGGTAGTTTTATATTAGATCCTAGGAAGAAATTCTCTACTGTGAGGGTGGTGAGGCACTGGCACGGGTTGCCCAGAGAAGTTGTGGATGTCCCCACTGTGGAAGTGTTCAAGGCCAGGTTGGATGGGGCCCTGAGCAACCTGGTCTAGTGAAAGGTGTCCCTGCACATGGCAGGGGGATTGGAACGAGATGACATTTGAGGTCCCTTCTAACCCAAATCACCCTGTGATTCTGTCAGTCAATGAAAAAGTGCTGGTGACATCAGAAAGTTTCTCTCTTTGGTCCACTCCTCAACTGTATAATAAGAGTCTATTTTTCTTTACAAGATATGCTTTGCTGGTATTTCCAGTCCCTCAAAGCTGCAGAAAAACTGCTCTTTACCAGGCCCATGCAGACCTTGCCTGTAGCATGCCCAGGTGCTTTTTTATAGAACCATGTGTAGGGAGCAGTTCTCAAGAAGACCTCTAAGAAGCCATAACTCTGGGCAGGCAGATAATTTTTTATAGTTCTGGTATCAAAGTATTATCAAACTATGTATCATGTTCGATAGCAACCTTCCTCATATGTACTAACTTTTATACTTTCTGAGTATAAGAACAGTAAGAATTTTTGGTGGTTTATAACTCTGCTGAAAGGGTTTTTTACAGTATTACAGGGCATGTGTATGCCACCAGCATGACACTATTGACAAATTTCAAGTGTGGGCTCCAATCTGTGCAATAAAAGAGCTTCAAGATGAAAGTATTGTTAACATAAAAATTCCTACCATCACCAAAGCAACAATTTTTCTCCCAACTCATTTTTAAACCTCTAAGTGGAGCCATTCTAACTAGATCTTTTATTCCCAGAGTGCTTCTCTAAATTCTTTGCTTCAGCAGGCAGGGCTCTAATCCTTTTCAGGGCTCTTCTAACTTGCACCAGACAGTGTGGCCTTCATAAACTAAAAAATAAAGGAGAATTGTTCTTCCACTGAAGATGGAGAGACTTATTTTTATGCTACTTGTAGAAGAACACATTGTAAAACTACTAATCAACACTCCAAGTGAAATAATAGAAAAGCACAGGGGAGAAAAAAAAAATCACACAGACTGTGGAGGCAGTAGAAACAGCCCCTTTCCAAAGAGTATATAAACCAAACCAGTAGCAAGTTTCTCTACTTCTTCGGAAGCAGAAAAGAAAAATCTGGAGAGTATATTTATAAGACTTAAAATAATCAACTAGTGAAATATTTTAAAAATAAAACAATCTCACAATAAAAAATACTATTTCCTTTCTTCAGTTCTGGATAGCCTTATTAACAACACAGGAACTATAGAAATACAGATAATCAGATTATCAACACTAGCAAATAAGCTCAGACTCATTATTAATCATGACACTTCAGACCAACTATTACCTAAGATATACTTAGTTGGACTAATTAGTCTAGCAGATAAAACCAGGTAAAGTATCTACTACTTAGGCAACCATGGAAGCATCTCTGTATGCACCACCTATGGTCTTTATCATCTTACTATAATAAAATAAAATAAAAATAAAATTAAAAAAACCCATATGAACAGCAATGTCACCCATGACAGTCAAACCAATTCTTCATTTCCAAGTATCAGTGGAAATATCTGTAGCCTCCCAATGTTAATAAATTAAAAAAAACATAAACAACACAGACATCAGAATGTTTATGTGAAGAATCTACATTCCTGATAAAAGTTCTTGATTCTGTATAGCTGCCAGGATAAAAACTCTCCCTGATACAGACTGAATCAGAGGAAACATAAACCTAATTCATATTATTATTTTAAATAATTTTCATTTTTTTCTTATCACCAAGGAGATGACACTGATGTATTATTTCTGATTAAAGTTATAATCATTCCTGTGAACACAGGTAGATTGAGCTCATTCAGGAGCTAGTAAAATGCCTAATGACCAGTTAGCAAAAAATCCTTCCACTTCCTATTTGACATTTGGAAGGTTCTTCAACACTTTCATCAATTTTTCTCCTTTTGAACTCGTCACCTATGAAATATACCATGAAACACAAACATTCACACCAGCCTTCTTGGAAGACATTTTGACTGATATTTACAGGCTCATGCGTTTTTCATTACCTCTACATGACTATGAATAATTGGTTAAAGACGGATCTTGAATTCCATCTTCTTACAGGAGCAAGAGAGGTTCTAAGACACAGCCACTATTTACAAGACAGCAGAGTTACTATATGAGGAAGAAGAATGCTCAGAAGGGTGAAGACATCTGCCTAAACTAAAAATATTTGACAGATTAAACTCTTTCTTGTGAATACTGTAATTTTAAAATTGAATAGCATGGAGTTAACTTTGATGAAAGTCTATTTTGAAAAATTAATTATTTATAAGCAAGATTTATATTTTAATATTTTCATTTAAACTATTCCACCATTTTGACTTCAGCAGAAAAAAGCAAACCTACGCAACACCTTTATCAAAACAAAGTTATTCAGAAAATATAGGAGTGCATGAAATAAAAAATAATATTTCTTTTCTCCATCTATTAGCTTTTGGTCACAGTTTCATCAGTGGTGTTATTTATTCATTATATAATTGGAAAGTTCACAGGTGAACTTAGTCATGTTCTAATTTAGTTTTTCATGACTACTGCCTTTGTAGAGACAAAGATCCTGCTTGTAGATTCTTCCAGAGTTGCATTTTCAGATTTAAGGTAAATAAAGGAAGGGGTTTTTTTCTTAAAATAACAGTGAATTTTCTCCTAGGCACAAGTTTAGTTAATTCATGTGATTTAATGAACAGTGTTGCTGTCTGTCATTAGTACAATATTTTAAAAATACAATATAAACCTTAATGCTTAGAAATGTAGATGAAATTGTCTTTTTCAGACCAAGGTTCTGAATGCTAAGATCAAAGATGGATTGAAGCAGTTTGTCTGGATAGAGTAATTCTCACTTTGATTGTTTTCAAATCACTGCTGTAGCAGAGATGGTGACAGCTGGTATGAAGTTGTCTGAATCAGTGATACTAGAATGCAAATACATGCCAATACTTTGCATAAAATCCACAAAGCAGAGTTATTTATGCATATGCCTTTTGACATCTTGGCATGCATGTTGACTTGAATTGACATACTCTCTTTTTGGTTTTCTGGTATTATATTTAAATGGAAAGCTAAGAATATAAAATCAGGCACAGTAAAAAAGAGGGCAATGGTGAACAAAGCGGTTCAGCTCACAACTGAAGTTAAATATTTAGTTCTAGCAAACAAATATATTTAAGGAACTTTGCTGTACCCAACTTCATAGTTGTTCAAAGGGATGACAGTCATTTTGGGGATAGTTATGAGTATACTGAAAAGAAAATTCAAAGACTGAAGAGTAACGTAATAAACATTTATAAACTGTTTGTCTTACCAGGTGGCAATGGCTGACTAATTTGGAGCACATAATTTTATTGGAAACATATTTAGAGCTGAGTAGTCTACATGTAATTTGAAATACATTTATATGAATTGTAGATTTTGATGAAAGTTATATGTTTTCAAAAGATTGCACAGGTTTTTAGTCAATCAGCTCATTTAGTCAGAACTATGAATCACTTCAGTGCAATGCTTCGAAAAATCAATCACCTCAAAACTATCTCCAGGCAGTGTAATGTGAACTGTTTTGCGAAAATCATGACTTTGAAAGACACAATTCTAAGTCATTATGGATGAGAAATGACAATTAGGAGTAATCAATGTTTCAAAAAAGAATCTGAGTGCAAGGGAACCATTCAAACCAATTGCTTTTATGGTTGTATCTACTAGTGGGAAAAAATATTATATTCTTAATGGCAGATTCTTTGTCTTGATTAGAAAAGAAAACGCGATAATGAGACTTGAACTACTAAAACATTTGTACTAGATTTAGCTGTGAGAAACTTCCTCTTCTGTCGGAGTAGGATGGGCATAAGCCCATAAAGGGACAGAACAGCAACTGTAATAGAAACCAGGGAAGCAGTACTGAGTTAAAATAAATATTCAGTCTAGTTAGACTTGTACAACATTTCATTCCTCTTGCATTTTTTTTTTAGAAAATTATGAGGCTGTGACTAGAATTCTTAGGACAGAAGCTAATGTAATGCTATATGTGTCTTTCACAGCCAGCAATCACTGGCTACTGAGAAAGCATGTGTGACTTACTCAGTGTACCATATGGTCAATAACCTCAACATCACAAATCGTTCTGGTCTTGGATGGAAGTGTTATGAACACTGTGGGATAGAACATGAAGTAGGGAGAGAGAAATGGAGAAGTGTGCTACAGATTGCCTCAGTAAAAACCAGAAATGCAACTAGAGACTTAACAGAAGCTGATAGCACCCAACTACAAACAGGATGAGTAGGAGATAGACCCCCACATCTTCCCTCTTTAACCAGTGCAAACCCCTGTACTCACAATGCAGTGCTTCCGAAGACAGGTAATGAATGTTTCATGTGGCTGATTAGAGAAACATACATAGCAGTATGGACAGCAACACAGCATGAGGTTGGGTTAAAACAGACAAACTCTTCCTACATAACTAAATCAATGTCAATGTAGCTCTCTGAAAACTATCAGATAAAAATCAACACATGCAATGACAAAACTAAAGAACGATATTAATTCCTTTCACTCTCTAAAGATGCTGCAAAGCATATGGGTATGGGTGCAGGTGTGCATGTACAGCCAGGTGGAAAAACATTTACCTGAACCTCCAAATTCACTGGGTAACAATGATGTTGACACCTCACCCACTACCTAACACTTCAGAGTAATGAAAGTATAATGCAGCTAGACTTCTTTAGCTTTGAAACTTAATTTGCTAATCCTAAAAATCTTAATAGTTTCTCCTTTCTGTGTTCAACTCTCTGGTAATCTATTTAGCTGTTCAGTGAGTGTGATATATGAGAATAAATCATGCTTTCTTCACAGAAAGTGAGATACAGCCTAATGAGTGTTAGAGTGTCGTCTCCTAAACTACTTTCAAAGGTATGAATTATGGAAAGGGATAAACATATGTGGGTAAAGCAGACTTAAAATGCAAGTCCTCACCATCACTTTCTGGACAGACACCAAAACTCTGAATTTGGACCCAAGCCATGGAAGCCATTGGATTTCTTATCTCTTCTGACATTGTTCACAGCTCCCTTTCTTTTCAGATTTTTTGGTTTTGTTTAGCACATACGTGGGTGCTGAACCCAACTGTGATCCAGCTGCCTAAGGCGAAGTGCCCAGTGCTATTTGAGAGGCCTCTGGATAGCCAAGATGCCTGTCTGGAACAGGCAGATTATGGCACAAGGTCTCAGAAAAGACCCACATGCTCTGCAGCAGCAGCAGATGGCTGGGGTGGGTACCCTACAGCTACTCTACATCTAGAACAGCACTAAATGACTAGGTTTGAGCAGCAGAATATCATGCCTCATGGCTGACAACACTCCCTAGCAGGGAGATCTCAAGAGTTTTATCACCTAAATCCCAGGATTAGTATCTTAGCCAAGGGAACTTCTAATTATACTAATTTTGTCCTCTGCTAGAAGTGCAGTCAGATCAAAATATGTTGTGCTAAGACTCCTTACATACCCATTATATGAGGGTTGGGAGGCTCCCCCTTGTTTAGATGTGAACTGATTTCGCAGTTAAGACATCTCCATTACGTAGGTGGTCCAATGCTCAAGGAAAAGCAATAGGCACAACCAAATCAGGAATGTTCTTGAAAAGCATTGCAGCACCTGATTTGGTTTCCTTCCAAACAGAATCTGTTTCATGGGTACCACAGCTGTCCTCAGAACCCACCTAGCAGACAGTAAATGAAGTTTACCAAAGTATTTGCTTCAAAACTGCATTATTGCTCTGAACCATATTGCTAAAGTTACACTGCTCATTCAAAGCTTAGATTTGGCCCAGGGCCACAAGACCAGACCATTTATAAGGTTTTATCATCTTCACTTTTTAGTGTAGTAGTTTCCATGGTTTAGAAAACATTATATTTTTTTTAAAAATGCACCTCTCCTGCCTTTACTGGCCTTTGTGCATCACCCAAGGCTTCGAATCATCATGGACACCTGGCAAAAATGGGCTAGGATAACTCAGAGTTGATGGCCACTACCTGATCTTCCATTGTTTCGTGAGTTTCAAGTTCCAGCTACAGTTCAAGTATTCAAAAAGCCAATCAGATTTCAAGGAAAGTGATAGCTGTTATAATGACCTCAAGCTGATGTCTCAGTAACTTCAAGAGACAGCAGCTAATGTAGAAACATTTTGGTGACCATCAAATTAAAATATCCTGGTTTTAAAAAGTTTTGTAATGGTGAAGTCATTACCAGGCTCAAGTAAATCTTGTATTCACCCCTCTGGAATTGAATCTACAAAGACACCTTGTACAACATCAGTATTTGGCTGAGTAGCTTACCTCGTTATTTCCTCTTCCCAAATCTACCAATATCACAACACATAGTGATTATTTTTCCACTGCTACAAGTGATCTATCACGCCTTAAATAAATAGTATAGAATGTCTGATTCCTTTCGTATCTACTTTTTATTGAAAGTTGTAATGGACAGCTAGTGAAATGGCAGTTCTGTGAAGTCACAACCGTGTTCATCATTACCATGGTCTCAAAGATGCTGTTGCTGTAAGGGGACAAGTGCTCACACACTTGTAGCTGCTTCTAACCCCATGCAGAAGACTCCTCTTTTTGTTTTAGGAGTCCAGAAGCACTTGTGGGGCAGGGTATGTTCAGTCAAACCTGCTTCTAGGGTATCTCTGAGTTATTATTATACCATCCATCTTCCTTTTCACAGGTTGCAGCTGACTGTATGGGAAGAACTTGGTCACTTCTGTATAGTCTATCCAAACCACACATACTACCCAGTGCTGCTGGGACTTCTATAAATGACTCAATAAAGTTTCAATCAGTCCAGCTAAACCCAAACAGGTAGTATATTATTTTGTTAAGAACAGGTACACAGAATCCTCCATTGATCAGAAATCCACAGGTGGATGCATTTTCTATGGAAATCTCTGACTCATACAGGAGCACAGAAGGGCTGTGTCTCTAATTTGGTGAAGAAGCTACTTCATGCTGATGCAATAACTAAACCACACAAGCAGTCAAGTTTCAAGTTTATTCCAATTAATTTGGAAGGCATAATGCATTTTCTTCTTTAGTAAACAATATTTTGTTTTCCTTGGAGACACTAATACTTGAAAACTGATAGTAGAAACAGAAAATCAGCCTATAAACTAATCATCTTGTTTAGAGCAAGCTACTAGTGAATGACCAAACCCTGCATGAGATTTTGTAGTATAGAATAGCTCAGGAGTAAATGATCTTCATTATTTTAGGGCAGCGCATAGCACAAATGCACAAGATAACAAAAGCAATGCAGTCCCTAAGATGCAATCTCATTTGCTACTATTCGTTGTGGGGGAAATGGTTGGCTTGGCATTTCATTGACCTTTACAACGCCCATGGGAAGCTCTCTCAGACAGCTGGCTTCTTCCACTGTGCTTTAAAATCCAGTTCATTTCTGAGTGGGCAAAAGCTTTCATCAAATCAATGGTTGTTCAACAAATTATAAGATTTTTCTCATTGATGCAAAATGATGCAGTTTTAAGAATAGTTTCAAGGCTTGTTGGAAACCATTCCAGTTACAAACACTTTATTACAATATTCTAGGACAATCAACTTGAATTGGTTTTAATAGTTACCCTTTTTTTCTGAGGCTGCAGTGCAGCTGACCTCCCATAGCTGGGCACTGACCTCGCATAGCTGGGCACCAGCCTGAATTGCAGCAGTGAAGATGCGATGAGAAGCCATGGGGATGCTTTGGAACCCATAATTACTTTGAGCAAATGCAGAAAGTGTTGGGCCAGCTAACTTTGCAGTCTACAATCAACTTTTCTACCCTTTACTGTCATTATCACGTGTTAACCCCTACAATGTCCTGATGCCTGCTTAGAATAAACACACATTAGAAACACCAAACTGGTGAAAAATGAATGAAGAGAAAGGAAAGAAGGTTTTCCTCAGATTTTATCAAAACTTTTTTATTAGTATGTATGAATTATGTATTAATCAATAAGTAGTAAGTACTGTTTAAAGAGATTTAATGCTGCCTCTTACATAGAAAACACCCTAGTTTTCAGTTACTGATTTGTTTTCAGCCTGCTTCTGTAGGGCCACTAGAATAAAAACAGGAACGTAAGGGATGTTTTTTCTGAAAATTCTAATGTGAAAAAACAATCATTCACAGCTTTGATATCAAAAAACATAGCAAAGAAGACAGAAGCACTGCACATCACTCAGTGCAGATGATTTTTATATTGAATTCTTGGGAAGAAATTAATCATTGCTGTAAGTAGGCAGAACACAGCTGGGAGTGGCAGAATTGTGCATGCAACCAAGGCAAACTGAACAGGACTCTGTAGGGCAGCACAGCTGGATTCCTGAGCAGTGAGAGGCTGCTAACCATCACAGCCTTTAAAACTCCACAGTAGTAAAAGCCCACCAAATGGCTGCAAGAAAGTGTTTGGTCTCAGACCCAGTGGGAATTTCCTCAGATTTCAAATAGTGGGGGCCATATGCCAAGATCCCTGCAGCACTTCCTAGCTTGAAAGTAAACAGCTGAATGTCTTTGGCACACTTTTTACTACTGCTGCTCAAGCAGCTTTTGTATGAGTTTGTATGGGCACAACTATCATAACACTGGAATTACGAACAATTCTTTTGTAAGTCAATAATTTTTTGCTAAATCTCTGGAAAGTGTGTATAGGGAAAGTACGAACTGACAAAAAACCCACCTTAAAAATAGATAAAGAAACATGCAGGAATTTTTACTCATCTGAAGCAGAAATCACCCTTCAATCATTCTTCTATTTATAAGGACAACACTTCCAAGTGTGGGATAAAGTAGGATGTGCCCTTCAAAATTCAGGAAGGACTCTTTTTCTCCTTTCCCATATTAACATATTTGCATTGCAATCTTAATGTTGTCAATGTTGCAGTTACTCTAAGAAAGAGACTTTGTTTCGTAATACACTAATGCTATTATCAAAGTATGTAGGTTATGCAGATTAAAAATGCAGATTAACCACCCTGTGGTCATGCTGGCATGAAAAAGGCCAGGTTCAAACATCAGGCGAGAACTCTTTGGTCTGTACCTGACTAACACCTGGACATACTGCAAATGATGCCTGACTTGATCTTCAAGACTGACATTACCAAAACATTACAGCACTGAGATGTATCAACACATCTACTCCAACAGCTGTTTTGCTGGCAAACTCCAGGGAAATCCCTTATCATAATCTCATAATGAGATATTAATAGCAACCTCAGAGAAAACTCCTTGCTCTTTCTCAGAGAGGAATTTTCAGTAAATGCCGAACTCCATTTATGGTATTGTACAGGATGGAAACACTGGTGGCAAGAAAAGCATTCCCTGGCTCCTCCTCTGCAAGTGGAAAGACACTCCTGAGCTATGTCCTTCCTTCAGTAGGAAAAATTGAACATTTAAAGTCCAATACTTGGTCAACAGAAAACTGAAACCAAGACAGTGGGCTTTGATGACACTTTTATATGAGGAATAGTAGACAAATTTTTATTTTTTCCTGCTTAAATGAGAAAAAACATTGCTCTTGTGTGAAAGGATAGTGAGAGCTACATATACAGTTATGCTATAAGTTCAGTTTGTTGCATAATAGAGAACAAATGAAGTGGACTAATTCTAACAGAAGGGACCAAGTCATAAAGCCCAGTCCTCTAAAAAGTGCAAAAGCCTCTTCTTTCTTGTGTCTGTTAAAAAGTTCTCAGATATTTTCTGAGAAAAAAAGTCTTTGTTCAAGGTTACTGTTCTCAGAATTCATAATATCTGTATCTGAGCTCTTTGGAAAAATCAGTGTTTCTCAGAGCAGTGTGAAACCTTACCACCTAGGTTCAGTTTCTCCCAGGCATTGTATATCTGTATATTGAGGCCTACCTGCCAGAAAAAAATCAATAACAATGCAGGTTAGATGAGCAGGTGGCAGAAGAAAAAAAGATTGCATGAAAGAATAAACATTCAGAGAACCACAGATGCCTGTTGCTGGGTGATTTCTTCAGGACTCCTAAGCTTACAATAGATCTCTCAGATATTGATCGTTTTTCCTTGGGATCAAAGAGATGAACAATCCCACTGAAGTTTGCAGGAGCTGACGGATGCTATGAAAGGCTTTTCACAAGAGCACTGATAAAGTTCCTTGCCTGTTTCTTCAGCCAAGAGATCATATGGCTTCACTGTTGAAAGAAACAAAACAGCAAACAAACAGTAAGAAATTCTTTTAAGGTGAAATAAGTATTCAGGCTGACCTTGCCTTCTAGATGCAGAGAATCACATTGTTTCTGTATGAAAAGCAGGTTCTGCATTGGTTAGGTTTGCAGAAAATAAGCATCATTTTTGTCAATAATTCTGAAGCTCTTACAAGCCTAATGTTACAATCAGTGTTTTGATGGTGGCATGTAACAGTTGAATTGAGGTAGAATGCAAATGAATTCTTCAAGATTCCCAGCACCTCAGAACACAAGGAAGAACCTGGGAGCATTTTTGACAAATTAGGCCTGAACAAGTATGATAGAAGTGAGTAGGCATTGTTAAGAATGCCTTCTGTCAAGGTACTCTGTTTACTCTGATAACACCAATGAGTAACTTGCCTCTGTTAGACAAGACAAATTCATTCAAAACTGTACTAGGTACTGAGTTTCTATCAAGCTTAGTATAAAAAGACAATTAATCTAAAAAGTGTTAGGAAAATTTATATATCATGGAAAGATTTTGAATTCTCCTTTTTTTCCTCTCCCATATTAAGGTTATTGGAGTCATTATTTTCCTCGTGTGTTTAAAAGGAAAAGACCTTCACAAAATAATTCCATGTCTTTATGCATCTAAGTCCTCAAATCGGATTACTTGGGACTTGAGCCAATAGAAGAATTAAAGGTGTCAACAGGAGGGTTGAATGATGCTTTGATATCTAGCAAGGTAGTATTTTCCCCTCAGATGACAGGCTGTTCATAAGCAGCTACAGGACTTCCATACAGCCTTTTTGCTAAAGCCACTGCCAACTGAATGAAGAGGATACAAGAAGACCACAAAAAATTTTTAAATTCATTTTGCTAACCAGTTACATAATCCTTGAGTGTTGTATACTAGTGGTATTATTCAAAGCAATACTAGTTTAGCACTCTGAACAACACTAATCTCTTCCAAGGCTTGTTTCTCTGCAGAGCGCTGAGCTCGTTCCAGCAGAGAGCCCTTTAGCTCTGTCTGTCCTGCCTTTCCCAGCACACTGGCCCAGCGGCCTGTGGCTCTGGTTTGTCTCAGCTGCAGATCCCGAGGCAGACACAGATGTCAGCACTGGGGGCAGCGGGAAGGCCTGCAGCACCGCACCTCTCCAGGGCTGCAGCACCGCACCCTCTCCAGGGCTGCACCACTGCACCCTCTCCAGGGCTGCAGCACCGCACCTCTCCAGGGCTGCAGCACTGCATCTCTCCAGGGCTGCAGCACTGAACTTCTAAAGGGCTGCAGCACCGCACCTCTCCAGGGCTGCAGCACTGCATCTCTCCAGGGCTGCAGCACTGAACTTCTAAAGGGCTGCAGCACCGCACCTCTCCAGGGCTGCAGCACTGCACCCTCTCCAGGGCTGCAGCACCGCACCTCTCCAGGGCTGCAGCACCGCATCTCTCCAGGGCTGCAGCACTGCACCTCTCCCAGGCC
>VWZT01010558.1:340212-366496 GCA_013397055.1 Pachycephala philippinensis | reverse complement strand
CTCTCCAGGGCTGCAGCACCGCACCCCTCCAGGGCTGCAGCACTGCATCTCTCCAGGGCTGCAGCACCGCACCCCTCCAGGGCTGCAACACTGCATCTCTCCAGGGCTGCAACACTGCATCTCTCCAGGGCTGCAGCACCGCACCCCTCCAGGGCTGCAGCACTGCATCTCTCCAGGGCTGCAGCACCGCACCCCTCCACGGCTGCAGCACTGCATCTCTCCAGGGCTGCAGCACCGCACCCCTCAAGGGCTGCAGCACCGCACCTCTCCAAGGCTGCAGCGCTGCACCTCTCCAGGGCTGCAGCACCGCACCTCTCCAAGGCTGCAGCACTGCACCTCTCCAGGGCTGCAGCACCGCACCCCTCCAGGGCTGCAGCACCGCACCTCTCACGGACTGCAGCGCTGCACCTCTCCAGGGCTGCAGCACCGCACCTCTCCAAGGCTGCAGCACCGCACCTCTCCAGGGCTGCAGCACTGCATCTCTCCAGGGCTGCAGCACTGAACTTCTAAAGGGCTGCAGCACCGCACCTCTCAAGGACTGCACCCTCTCAGCAGTGCACCCTCTCAAAGTCAAGCCTCTGCAAGCCTGCAAGCCCTTGCATCCCACCCAGTGAAGCGCTGCCAGAGCTGTGTGGTCACACAGACCCAAGGGTAGGGTCGTCTGGTTTCAGCAGCAGGAAAAAGGCTAAAAGCTTTTCCTCTCTTCCCCACTGAATTAATTGTTGGTATGTGAAGCACTTCCTTCACAAAGGGAGTACACTATTTAAATGGCTGAAAGGCTGAAGCCTAATGTGGGCAAAAGATGCATTTTTTCATATTATCTGAGGTTGGCAGACATGTATTTACAGATGAATCAACTAATTTTCCTGGGCAGAGAGACAAATCAAATCCCTAGAGCTTCATACCATGGGAAATGCTTTGGAATGTATTCCAAGTGGTCCTTTATAAAATAACAATGCGGGTTTGAGCCAGCAGCTACTCATCAAAGTATTGATCCTTTCCTGGCATAACATCCTCTTGTTTAGATGACATAATATTTCCAGTAGAGCCAAGGGCACCTCAGCCCTCTACAGATATGCTTGAGCACACTGAAAAGAGCAATGAGATGCATTGCTGATGAATAGCTCTTTGCCTTCAAGAAAGGAGAACTTGAATGCAAACAAGGATTTATTAACATATATGTTTGTTTCCCATTTTGAGATGGGTGAAAACAAAAGTACAAGCTTCAACCTTATAAATACAACAGAAAAATTCCAAAGCTAAGGTAGATACTGAAAGCTAACAGGACAACAAGGGTGTTATGAAAAACATCGTGGCCAAATTGAAATCCTACTAAAGGCAGTTTTATCCTAGATCCATCATTTCTAAAAACTAGATGAAAACTGACGAGTATTTCTCTGTCATAATAAGTTTCTCATTAATTTTACTGGTTTTCAGCATACTGCCAACTATTAGCAATGAAATAAAGTGGACATTTTCTTCTATTATGTAGTGTGAAAGAGAGAAAATTGGGGTACTATAAAAAATGCATATAGCTGCTGCTGTGGTGATTTATTCCTTTGCTGTTCCCATATATTCACACTTCAACTGGATAATTATTTAAGAACTACGAAGAAATTGCTTGTTACTGTTTCCAAAGGAAAAGGTTCCAATACAGACCCCCTCCCATGAGCCATGTTAGAGAAGGTGCCAGCTCTCCTGACTTCTCAGTGAAGAGAGACAGAGCACATTTCCAGACAGAAGTTTAGATTTTAGTTGGACTAAAACCTATGCAGAGCTATGTGGCCCTTTTCTCACTATACAAACACAGGAAATCTCATTTTGAGACTTTAGACATCGCAATTTAAATAAATTTGTTCCATTAAATTTCTTTTTGCCAGAAAGATGAAAAGTCCACTATTCTGGGTGATACTCTAACAAAACCACATTTTAATTTGATTTCTAAACAAGAGTAAGCATCTGTATCTAATATGCATTCATATACATATGCCATATCTAAAACAATATAATGCTGTTTAGAGTTTAATACAGCCATAGAGAGTTGAATAATAGCAAGAAATTCAAAAGGGAATACCTTTGAGAGCAATTCATAGGTTGTGCAGCCCAAGGGATGGTTATGATCATCTACTCTGATTTTCTGCTCAAAGAACATAGATTTTTCACACAGTAAAAACCTCAGTCAGGACTGATGAATTATAGTGAAAGCACAGCAAAGTTTTCAGCAATATAACTGAAACTAATAACACTTTCTCTAATATTACTTTCCAACAACTAATTCACATTACGGCTCTGCTACATTCTGGACTAGTGATTGCCATTATCATTACTGGCAACTTCTAATTTTTGCCACGAGTGATTTTGTATTTTTAGAGCATTAGTAAAAATGGTGGCTAGCATTGACTGAGAACTGGTACAAATAGAAGAGCATCACATACAAATTTATATAAGTCATAGACAACAAAGATGGTATGGGATCAGATAGTAATGATAATCATAGTATTATTAATATGGGAACAAAAATACAGTATGACATGAGCGTTTTTTTTTTTTTTTTAGGGTTTGTAAAAGAATAGACAAAGCTTTGTCTGGTAGAAATCTATCTGTTCTTCCCTTGGCTACAATAATTACTCCAGTGTAAGACACAATCTCCTTAAGCAAGCCTTTTACAAAACAAAACCAAGAAGGAAAAAACACAGACGTTTCCAAACTTCATTAGTATTGCAATATTGTTCCTGTTCTACAGTCTGTGGCTGAGTTTCAGTGTTGGAGAGATCTTTGAAAAATTACACATTTAGCGTATTTATTTCCTCTGGTTATTTGTGAAATCTTATTTTAATGGCCATGCATACTAGAATTATTATCACTATACTTCAAGATTTCAGTAGGAGAGATGAAACCTTTGAGCTCTTTCAGTTTAAAATTGCTTTAACTTCTGAGAGCTTCCTGTGATTGCTTTATAATTTTCTCTTCAAAACTTAGGGACTCTGGTAGTTTTACATCAGTATTTTCAGTTCATTTCTTGCACTAAGATTGCCAGTCCTGAAACAACTGTCAAGACCATTCAAGCAAAATTGCAAATTTTCATTTCAAGGTTTAGAAGCTAAGCTGTTCTGTTTTATTATGTTACAATATGATGCTACATGGTGTTTTATACCAGAAAGTGATATGAATAGCAAAATACTTCATTCTCACTTTTTTGTCTGAGTTTTCTTTTTTTCACTTAGCTGAAAACCATCTACTATTCCTACCCACCTCTCAAAAGTAACAAGATCTAAAAAACCAAAATTGCAGGTTTTGATTTTTTTTCCAATTCCCCCAACAATATTAAATATGGGAAAACATTCATCATCTTCAACTAAAGACTACCTTGTAAATCTAACTCACTAACAGAATATACCTCTTGGATGAGGCGCAGCAACACCTAAAAGCAAATGTATAAAATACTTTGTTACTTTTATCACGTATTTTCACCCAAACATCTGTAGCTACTCCCACTTTCTTTGCACTATAATTTTGTTTATGTCTCTTTCACCAAGCTCTCAACCTCTCTGTTACTAAATCCTATGCCTTGCCAACACTCTCACTAGTAAAATGGGCAGCTCAGCCAACAGCATTACCCCAGGAGCACTCAGTAACTCTTTTCTACTGAAAGTCATGCTGGGAAGACTCTGTTACTAGGACTCCAACTGCATTATCTTCATTACGCTCGTTGCTCAGTTGATATTTGCTCTCATTCAAGCAAAAGCATATACAAACCACAAAACCAGCAATAAATATTCAGTAACGGACAGTTCATGAGACCTGATACAGACTTAACTTTTAAGTAGCAAATTCCATTCCTCTTTCAGAAGAAGAAAACATGACTTTGATACAACTCACTTGACTTGAATAATAACTATAACATATTATACTGAAGATACTTCTGGAAATTATATCTATGCAACACGCTGTAAGGCCAGCAGTGATTTTTTTATTTTATCCTGTATTTTTCACTCACCTTACACTACCTGAACTTACTCTACCACTAATCCTTTTTTACAGAAATTGTATTAATAGGATTTCAATGCTGAAAATATGTGGAACACTAAGAAAGAAGGGAATAAGACTCTTTTCAGTTCAAGTGTACATTTCAACTGCTATGGAGAGAAACTCTAAAATGGGATTAAAAAGCAAACAGTGAAACTTAATTACCTTCTAATACATATTTGGACCAAAGAGAAATTAATTGAGAGATGAATAGGGTCAAACAGCATGGTAAAGGCTTTGCTATCTTCAAGAAACACCAACAAAAACTAATCCCTCACACAGACACAAATGACATGAAAAATGCACTAACAGGGGCTTAGAGGCGTAAAAAAAGATGTCAGTGGTAGACTTAGACACAGAGATCCAAGAAAAAACCATAAAAGCACTGGTGATAAAGCTGGATAGTCAAAGACAAGACAAGAGGAAAAAAAAAAAATCCCCAAGCCCCAAAACCCAAACCCCAAATCCTGCAGCAGTCAGTCATTAATATTGTGAGGTAACAAATGTGTGCTCTCAAGATAAATGGCAGATGTCAATTACCACACAGCTTGATGTGTTCTAACACCAGAAAATACCTGCTGAAAATAATCCATTGAAATTTCTACATATCATCATGTCTCCATTCTTCTTAGATACATGGGAGGAGTTACAGATTTACTTCTAAATAGCTTTTTTTGACCAAAACAAGGAAGGGATCAAGGACATAATTGATGCTACTGGCATGCCAAATGCAATGCCTCCATGCTGAATACATCTTCTGGGAACAATGGGCCAAACATAAGAAGAAACACAGACTGTGCAGAGAAAGAACTAAAATAATGAAAAAGTAAATAATGCTGATAAATATTTCTGTCTGTGTCTGGTGTTTTTCCTGAAATTTGAGATTAAGTTGTCCATTAGAAGAAAAATGACCAACACAGAGTGGTTGAACCAAAGCACCTAAGATTGCTGTTGAATTCCTTCTTAGAGTTACAAGACACTTCGTTTCAGGTACTTTCTCAAAAAAAATTCAATAATACAAACTGTGAAAAGAAGAAAAGAAGTGAGGCACATAGTAAGATGAATATGGCTGTTTTAAACAGAAACCTAAGGGATCCTCACTCTCCTATTACATGCCCAAACCTAGTTTTGCACTCGAGTACGTTCTTAAGGAGAAAAAAGAGCCAATTTGTAGATTCAGAAAAGCTCTAGACACACATCTTTTACATTCTGTCTTGTTACACGTCCAGTTTTTAGACTAAAGCAAAAGCTTTGCTATTTGTTATGATTTGCTGTTAAAAGGGGCGGGGGGGGGGAGGGGGAGAGAAGGTTTCTGTGTCTGTTCCAAAGAGTTGCCTACTCTTACTGACTTTAGAGAAATGGTATTGCCTATTTCCTCATCAACTCACAGTACTAAGTAGGTCTCTTGGCGTCTCTAAACCTCTCCCAATATCTTGAGATCTTTTAACTTCAAGAAATATAAACTAATTCTCCAATGATTTTGCTTTTCACCTCATTCTGACAGTAAGTTGAATGTGAAATTCAGAAACTGATATGAACCATATAATTCAAAGAAAATAAGTTTCTCTCAACAATGAACAGAATGATCATGGCTCAGAGTCAAATACACATTGATTTATTACTCTGTGTTTGAAGTTCTGTCATGCTGTAATGCCATGTTTAAACACTCACTGTATATACAGGAGGCACAATTAGGTGGAATTTCAAGGAACTATAAATATGTTTGAAAGAGGATCTGTTGCTTTTGTCAACTTCTCTGTCTTCTACCCAGTACTTCCACTTAAAAGCGTCCTTCTTTCTCTGAGTCATTTAAGCCTTAACTGCATATTGCATCAGACTTCAGGAAAGAGCATTTCCATCCACTGGGCTGCTGGTGAGCAGCACTCCTTGGACACAGAGTGCAGCTCCAGGCTACACCCAGCAGGCTGTGTCAGTTGATGTGTGGACACAGACAAAAATAAGCTAAAAACCTTCACCTAAAATGCATAAAATGTCAACATGAGACTGTCACTAATACTTTAGTTGAATGACAACTTATGAAAACTACCCACATCAATCATGCTTCTAGTCAGAGAGACAAGAGACAAAGACATCTACCCCAAACCAGCATTTATTTATTTATTTATTTATTCATTTATTTTTCTGTCTCTCAGCCTTCTGTCACTGATATTGAATAGAGTGTGAGTGTGCATTACCAATGTATACGTATTTTGGCAAATTTACTACTATTTTCAAAATCTTTTCCAATTTGTGTGTAATAGGAAAGGCCACTTACAGAGAAAATGTTACAAAATGCTATGGCAATGGCTTGTCTTCAATGATGACTCCTCCTGGCCATTACACTCTCATGTTGATTCTTTCTCTCTTTTTTCCTCTCCAGTCTTCTGGAGAAAAATTGCACTGCCCTGGAAGAGGTCTTGTGACTATGTGATTTGCTGGACCATATCTAACCTTCCTGAATGTAGCTATTGCTTATCCCTCTTCTTTAACATCCCTGTTTCCTTTCTTCCATCGTTCTACACCATTGCTTATTCCTTTTATCTTACCTTGCCTCATATCTATTTGTCCAAGTACCAAGTACTGTACACTCTGGGGTTGTTTTTTGCCCAAGAATAACTGTTGTCTTCCTCTCTCTGATTCTACCTGAATTCTGGTTTTGGGTTAGCTTGCTTAGTAACTTCACTCCATTTGCTCAATTTTATTTTAAAGAACTGTTTCTTCCATGATATTTACAATAAAGTACATGGAGACAAGGGCTTGGTAGAAAGGCATGCCCGTGGACCAGACAAAACAGTGACCAGCAACCATAGAAAGCCTTGTGTGCTTCAGAGGAATTTCCACTAGTTTGTAAGAGCAGTAAAAATGTGCATAAAATAATTCTTCAGCATGGAAGTGTCTCATTTGAATTCACTTTAATTTTTTTCCTTATTGATTAAGCAAACAGAAAAGATGTATATAGAGCCTTGTCAGCTTGTAGAGTGAGTTTAAGCCACACCTCACAGTTGCGTCAACATTGCAGCATGTTGCTGACGCAGCAGTGCAAGGATCAGCAAGAGAAAGCACTCCCCAGCTTATACAACTTTATCAGCAAATCCTCCTACTCTGAGTGCAGTGAAGTTAGCAGGGGAGTGCTGTTGTCAGCTTAGTTAATTATGTTTAGCATCAATCTATACTCTCACATCTGTTGTCAGAAAAAATTCTTTTCCCAAGGCACACTGCGCCTCCACAGAGAAGTCTACCTGTGTAACCACACCAGCACAGCAGAAGCTTCCCAGATGAGCTAAAACCCAAACTGAATGTCCACCTGGATGCATAGCTCACCAGCTATCACATTGAATAACATCTCAGTGCCTACTTTGTTCAAAACACTGCTAGTGCAAGCTACAACACTCCTCATTTTGACCAGCCAAGAGCATGGATACACGTGTACATTTTAGAACATACTGAAACTTCCCGAGCATCCTCAATAACAGTCACCAACTGTATGCACTTACCTGATTCTGAAAAATGCTCAAGTTAAAAAGAACTGCAAAGGAAAAAAAAAAGAAAAAAAAATTCAAAACAAAAAAAAAAGGGAGAAAAGGAAAAAGAAAGAAGTCTACAAATTCTCTGTAGCTCAATACATTATTTGACCATACTGGCAACAGACCTCTTCCTGACTATAAATTCTTGCAGACAACTTTTCATGAAACAAAACAAATACTACAGTAGACATTTCAATATTTTTTTATTGCTCTGGATTAACAAAAATTCCCATTCAAATGGTACCTGAAATATTACTGCAGTCCCCATGAAGCAAAGCCTAGTTAATACATCTGTGCAGATCTGAAACAGCTGGTTTGGATGTTTGGATGTTCTTGAAGACTGTGCTCACCAGCTGCAGTAGTGAGTCCCAGCCGTGACTGCAATGTTGTTGCACCCCTTGAATGTCAGCACCTGGACACTGGCAGCTCTCAAATGCATAGAGACTAACAGTGGGACCTGTGCACACCCTCAGTTGTCCATTTGTGTAACCAGAAAAGTTAAGCAGGACCACTGCTAAAATACATGCTCAGACCAAATTCTCCTTCCATAGCTGTGAACTTACCTTCTTATGATACTCAATTAGTACCATTTTGTAAGTCCTCTTTAAAGACACACTCTTTGTGGCCAGATCACCTTGAGTGGTGGGCATAAAGAATTGCACCTAACTTACTTGATGAGGTCTTGAGAAGTTCCTCCTTCCAAATCCTTTGCATCTCCAGAACCTTGGCAACATAGTTCTTTGTCAGGGATAAAATAAAACTCAGGATAAGGAGAAAATGTAAGCATGAATGGAAAAGGATGAAAGCAGTGTCCTTGCCTTCTTGAAAGTCAACAGCAGCCGGCTCTGTAGGACTTTAGTCCACAGGTCCAAAACTGGCAGCAGCCCTTCACAGTAGCAGACAGGGGCACTTGCAGTTCTTGATACAAATGTAGCCCCATTTGCACCTCAGATTTATGCCTGGGAACAACCCATGCAACAGTCAGTTGTTTCCAGCACAAAATTCTGCAACACGTTAAAACTTAGGCACAAGGTAACATATACTTAAGATAATGAAATATTAATAATACAATTAACCTTGTACTGACCTGATTACGTAACTCAGCAAAACCTCCACTGCTAAAATGAACCAGAAGTTCCACATAGCTGCTCCAGACTGACACAAAAGTTGAATGGTGTCACTTCAGGATTCAGGTCAACTGTTGTAAGCATGACAGATGGCTGGGGCTATCTAGGCTGAATCTAACTATGTTTCCCTTTGATAAATATCAACAATGAACAAATAAAAATAACTGAAACACGGTTTTAACATCCATATTAATGCTAATGATGGCATGTATGTTTTATGGATTTATCACTTCTTTGGTAAATAATCACTTTTGATTTTCATCACTTTTGTCACAAGTGAAATATCTAATTTTTGTATTCTAACAGCAACAAGTATCATTTAAATTTATCTAGCTATGACCAAGCAAAGTTCCAGTCATGACTTTGCAGGTTTCATTTCACTTCAGCTAACAGACATAGATCATATTACATTTATTTTTCTTGTGTATTCCATTAATGCTGATGATACTCAAGGTCCAGAATCTTTAAGAGGAATCCTGCCTAAAGGACACAAATAGAGAAGTTGATACTACCTACAGCATATATATCTATAAATGGCATTGAAATTACACCTTTCACCTGTGGACGGTGATCTAGCAAGATCTGTGAAACACTTCATTTTTGTCAGTCCTTAGAAGGCACCGATTAAAGTAAATCCCAAAGCAGGACGAAAACTTTTTTTTTCCTTTTTAATTCTTAAGAAATAACTTACACATGCAATACATACTAAAGAACAAATGTTGCACTGCAGATCAGGTCTTATACTACATGCCAATTTTTTGGCTTAATTGTGGCAGGATGTTCCCCGAACCATTGTTGATTTGCTAAATTACATGCTAAATCGCACTGAGATGCAGCAAAAAAAATCCTGTAACTCAGCACTGTTTCCTCAGGAGCCGCACTCCAAAAAATAACACAAAACCATATTTATTTTCTTAGCAGAAGTGAAGTATCCTTGGATCAGAATTGCGGGGAAATCTACAGATACAAATAAAACTCCTCAATCTTGTACCATCTCAAAGCCATAAATGAAGTGCAATGATTGGAGAGCTTTAAAACAAAGGAAGCTTAAACCCTCCCCCCGCCCCCCATCCCGACTAATTGGGTTGATAATTGGAAATAATTGTACAAAGGTAAAGCAGAAAAAATGTGATGCGTTTTGTTATAAACCGATTCCCGCTGATCTTCAATTAATGTCTCCATCCATTTACAAGGCGAGTTTTCCACTTCTAAGGAGTACTCTAAGGAATTGCTCAGCACGGTTCAATCAAAAAGGATTAAAGTCTGAACACGCCACACTCGGAGAGCCGCGAAGTAATCCCTGAGTTATAGGAATGCTTTGAACGGGGAATACCCGCGGGAACCTCCGTGACGGGCCTTTGGGCCGGGGCCGCCGCCACGGCGGGCGCTCCCGGGGCCGCCCCCGCCCGCCCCCAGCATCCTCTCGCTGCGATTGGCCCGGCCGGACCCACCCGGCAGCAATCTCACTTCTGGTTGGCTCAAACTTCCGGGCCACTTCGAGGGGCGAATGAGGCTCGGGCTTGTTTTCCTGTCCCAAGATGGCGGCGCTCAGTGCCGCTTCTGTGGAAGGGAATGGCGGGGAGTGAAGCCTGACGGAGCGGGCCGGGGCCGGGGCCGCGAGCGCGGGCGGGGATGAGGTGACGCCGCCATGGCGAGCGACGGGGGCAGGAAGCAGTTCTGGAAGCGGAGCGGCGCTAAGGTGCCGGGCAGGTGAGAGGAGCCGCGGGAAGGTCGGTGTCGCGGGCCGCTGGACGGGGCCGGGCCGTGGGGGTGGCTCTGCCCGTCCGGCTTCGCTGTGACCCCAACACCGCGTTCCTGCCCCCCCGGCCGCCCTGTCCAACGGGACCTCGCAGGTCCTGTGAGTCTCGGCTGCAGGGACCGTGCCCGGTCGGTCACTGCTCGGACCTGCTTCTCTCGTTAGCTGAGTGCTCGGAGCCTTCCAGTGCTGGGCACCTCCAGTTGTCTGGTGGCGATTGCTGGTGGTCAGTAGGCATTGGTTATAACTTGTATCAGAAAGGTGGTTAAATAATTATCTGAATGTGAGTTTCCAGCCTGACACCATGGTTAAAGGAGTTAACGTGATCTTGGGGATGTGTTCACTGGGAAATTTTGAGTGGCAGAATGTGTAGCTCTCCGCAGTGCCAAGTTAGGATGTTTTGAAACTTGATAGAAGTTATGATATTTTTGAAATACTTTGCAGGAAACTCCGTTTTCTAGGCATAGAGACACGTTTTAGTTTCTGCTACGTATTTCAAAATATTGTCAGTTTCTCAACTTTCTTTCTGAAGTGTGAACAGCAGACCGCTCATATTATTGCAAGGAGCTACAAGCACATTCTCCAATTCAAGATTTTCCAGGCAATAGATCCCCAAAGTCACGTTAACTCTTTTGACTGTTACATCAGGCTGGGAATGCGTGTTCAGATGATTATTTAGCAATAGCCTTCTCTGGTCTCATTCCTAAACTGTTAGCATGGTACAGTTTTCTGTATTCTTTTTGTAAGAGTGATGTGTACTTGTGGTTCTCAGAGAACAGTAACTGTATTTTATACTCTTTACCTGAATTCAGCAACATAGTTCTGCTCATCATTTACATTCTTACATTTTCAGTTACCCATGAACACTAACTGGGAGGGGTTTTGTTTCTCTAGTTACAAACTAACTTTTCCAGGCCAGCTGTTGTTCCTCTAAAATGTTTTTCTTGTAACTTTGCTGAGGAGGGTAGAACACTTTTTGCCCTCCTCTCTTGCAGAGGGTCTATGAATAGTTGCAGTTAATTTGCAGGCAACTGCAGGCTTGCGGAAGAACAAGGACACTGTGGAGAATGTGCTTTTGATTTTTATCTTTTTTTTTTATGGCATGGAGAGGATTGTTGTTGCTTTCTATTTGAGTGGATTTCCATTGCAGTTATTCATAGAGTGGTGTAAGGAAAAGGCACGTTCTGTGTGTATGGAACTGGACAGTGACACCTCACCATCACGTGAGTGTAGAGCAGGAAACTTGGCTGTGGAGAGGATGGTGTATGGTTGTGTGGAAAGGCTGGTGGGGGACTGACTTTTTTATTTCCCTGGAATCCCATAAAAATCATTGAGAGTTTTTATAAACCACCATTTTCAGCCACCACTAGGGCTAATTTCGCTGGTGTTAATCCTGCACCTGTTGTGAAAGTCTAAGCCTCTCTTAAAATCTGTTATGACTGCAGTCTTTTTGGCTTGGTTCTATCTCAGGTTTACTAAGGTTGGACTTACTTATCCTTATGGTCTGGAAATTGGTTTTGGTGTGTCAGGAGGGTACATTGCCGTCCTTTTATGTGGTTTTTAGTACAGGTTTGGGTAGATATTAATGTTGCATATGATTTATTTCTCTTACAATTAGAGAGTTCTATAGTAATAATTTCGATTATGAAGCCGCATGTAAATCTTGATGTGTTTTCTGTGGAGTTTTTTTACTTACAAAATAGTTTTATACCTGATAACTGGGAGGTGATGAATCTTTAGTTTGTAGAGAGTTTTGGTTTTCACACAATGACATGCTATTTTGTAATGTTAGAGGCTAGTGAATAAGTCTGTGTTTGGAAGCTTATTTGTTTCAAAGCATTCTGTTAATGCTCCTATGGCTTTTATTCTCTAACCTGTCACTGTCTGCATTTTTCTGTAGCTTGGTCATCCTTGTACTTTAGTAGTGGTTAAGAATTGTCTGGTTGGATTTTGGGTGACAAGGGTACATAGAAGATTAAGTCTTTATAGATATTTCTTTGAGAATTTTAAATTTTTTTGCAAGAGACAAATGAAGAAATGATTAATCAAAGAAGAGAATTTTTGTAGATTCTTACTGCTGAGTTAACTTATTTCTTGTTTTAATTCCTAGTTAGAAAAATAAAATAGCCTAAGATAGCTTAGGTCTCACAAAGAATTCCTGTTTAGCAAATCTATGATTTTTATTAAATTGCTCCTTAGAATGCACCTCAATTGCAGCTTCATTATTTTTAATGGTATGTGGAATTATTTGAAACAGAGAACTGTTGGAACATTTCAGTTTTGTTTATTATTGACTATTTAATACACAGAAACTCTCCAAATATTTATTATTTTTGTGGTAACTCTCTTTCTTTTCCTTTAGTATTCAACATGTGTATGGAGCTCAGCATCCACCTTTTGATCCATTATTGCATGGAACGTAAGTTAACCTAATATTTAAATATTCCAGGTATTTTGGGTCTCCTCTGTCTTCTCCTTTTTTTTTTTTTCCTCCTGTTGGCTATAAAAATTGTTGTTAATCTTCCTTTTTCAATTTTTGTCATAATCTTGACTTCTCTGTTCTGACTTCTCCTTTGTGACTTCCTGATAGTTACCATATTTGCAGGAGCAAATCAGCTCTTTCAGATCTTGGCTAACATAGGTTGCCAACTGTTACTATTTATTTGTAATGCCTTATACTTGGGAAATTGTGGTAAAGTAAAAAAAAAAGTATTGAAAAGTATTCGGTTGTAAGGATGTCATGCTTCTACTAGACTTCTTCAGACTGGTTTAAAATACTACAAGAAGTAAACATTCTAGTTAATTTTCAGATGATACAGAGTTGGAGGCAGTTGAAATGTGTGATTCTAAGGGCTGAATTAAAAGAAATGAGGTTAATTGGCTCAAAATATGGAGGTATAGAGGCCCAGTAACAAAAACTGGAAGCTTATTGCTTGAAGTGACACAGTTGGAGAGAGACCTTGCTGTTTTAGACAGTCATGACAAGTCAGGTAAAAGTGTAATTGTTGTAGCACCTGTTAGGGAAGTTACTCCCTGTAAGACATAACAGAAGCGTTACAACTGACATTGTACGAGAACTGGGTAAGAACTTTTTCTGATTTGCAGTTCTGCCTGCCTTGTCTTAACAGAAAAAAGAAAAACTAGCCCGGGTGGAAAGACAGGGAGGTCAGAAACAAACTCAAGAACCATCTTCATGCAATTCTGTGCAGGAGGACCCTGTCTGAGCGGGGAGGTTGGGCCAGATGAATCACTGTGGTCGCTTCCCACCTTACCCATTCTGTGAAAGCACAATTAAATTAATGGCAGTAACTTCTTTATTTTTTGAGAACAGACTAAGAACCCCTCTCAGCTTTATACCTTATTCAGCTCAGTTCTGAAGGGAGACGTGATTGCCCCACATTATTGTAAGTGAGAACAAGTGCCAGGCTAGGGAGGGATTCTTGGTTCATATCTCATACTGCATGCTGACAGAGAGGCAAAAGGTTGGGAGCTGATCAGGGTCCACTCAGACTAGTAACCACAAGAAATATCCTTCCTCTGAGAAGAGCAAAGTTCTGAAGGAAATCCATGCTGGCATGCCTGAATGATTTAATGAGTTTTAAAGGTGATTTGATTTGTTTATGACAGTGATTGTGTTGTGTGATTGCTTATGATGACTTAGGAGTAGACCATGACTTGATTACGGCTCCTGTGCTGTTATGCAGCAATTGCATTGAAAGGGCTGAAATCTACAGGAACGTATGAAGCAAGAGCAGTGCAATGCCTCTTTTATAAGCTATTCTAGTAGTAATCCTTTCATGTGACTTTGGGTATTTTTTTTTTTGTTTGGGTGTGTTTTTTTTTTTTTTTTTTTTTTTTTTTTTTTTTTTTTTTGTTGTTTGTTTTCTTAAGAAAGGGGAAGGAAAGATTTGTTCATCTTCTATTCAAAGCAACAAAGTGTCAGTTTTTACAGCCCTTGTTCTCAGACTTCTTCAGCTGTATGTTACCATGGGTGGATATAGTGGTAACATGAGTGGAGAGAGAGAAATATTTGCTACCTATATGCTGTCAGCTATGAACTTTTGGGGTTTGGTCCTATCCATAGTGTTTTGCTTCCTTACTAGTTTTCTAAATATTGTTTATTTGGTTTTGAACAGCTTGATAAAACCAGGTTCAAAGCCACCTACAACTCCAGTGAAATTGAAGAAAGTCAGCACCTTTCAAGAATTTGAAAGTAACACAAGTGATGCTTGGGATCTTGGAGATGATGATGATGAACTCTTAGCAATAGCTGCTGAAAACTTAAATACAGAAGTGGTCATGGAAACAGCTCACAAAGTAATTCAGAATCACAGCAAGCTACAAGAACAGCATAAATTTCAGGAAGAACATCTACAAGAAGAAAAACAAGAGGAATTTGCACAGCTGACTTCAGTTGCATGTGGTGATAATAGGCTTGTTAAATCAGTCAGTGAAGGTCATACATCGAGTTCATTAGGTATGTTGAAAAGTGAAAAAAATGTTGGAAGTCAAAGGATGAGAGCTACGATATTTGTCCTGTAAGACAGGAAACCCTTCCCAACCCTTTATTAATACTGCAGGAAAATACTGTTTATCACTAGTGATTTATCTGAGAGGAAGGCTGCATGCCTTACTAAATTGTAATGCATATGAGGGAAGAATAATTAAACTTTCTTTGTTTTCAGCTTTAAAAAGTCTCCAATTTTGGAAGGAAGCTCCACTATTGAATGTATTTTATTGGTTAAATGCACCAAGATGTATGCAATTAATAGTAATACTACCATTGTGAAAAATTGTTATTAAAATAGTACTGCATAAAATATGTTGAAAAGCTGGAGAAACTCATGCAGGTGGACTGGGAAATTCACCCTCATGTGATCTGTTCTGTGGTTTGTGTATAAGCTTTAAAGTAACCAATTGCAATGATTTCAAGATTTCTCGATGGTTGATTTTGTTTGTTTTATTTTTTCCTTAGAATGGCAAGGAGAATGAAAACAGCTTGTACTAACAGAGATTTTAGAAATCCATTAGCCTTGCTATTAATATGATCTCTAATTTATGTATTTAAATTGTGGAATACTTCAAAGAGAAATGCTCTTTCTGCTAAATCCAAGTAATTTGAAGTCCAAACTTCTGCTATATTTGAGTTTGCATTTTTCAAAAACAGAGTTATATTTTAAATTTAAAAATTAAGTTCAACTGATTAGTAGCTTTCTCACTAACTGCTATGCTTCTTTTTCCCTTCAGATAATGCTAGTGAAAATTCTTCCATGCAGAGATCACAGTCACTTCCACAAACTTCCATACCTCCCTTGACAAGTGGAATGGCAGACTACAGCACCTCAGTTACTCCTGCATTAACTGAGAGAGAAGCGTCTCGATTAGACAAATTTAAGCAGTTGCTTGCTGGCCCAAATACAGATCTTGGTGAGTGTTTCTTATAGGCCCTATGAATTACATCTAAATTATTCTTACACTATAGAATTTTCCTGTTTGAGCTACTGTTCTGCCATATGTTTTGATTAGAATCTAATCCTTTCAACACTGAGAATTGATCTTACAAAAGAAAGAATAATATTGAAGGCTTTTAGTACTCATGCTTTTACTAAGTGATTTGCATACATCCTACTAATATATAAGGTGTTTGATGGCTTCTTATTCTTTCTCAAATTATTTCTTCCTACTAGACTAAACTCTGTAGAAAAAACCCCAAAGTATAATTAGCTGTGTTTATTGTTAATGCCTGATAATGGAGCAGCTTGGAATAGAAGAATTATTTTTCATGCTTGGAAATAAATAGGAGTGAAAAACAATGAGGCATGTAAGTATTCCTGCTTGTCTACTCAGTGAGCCTTCTTCATGTTCACAGGCTGATACAGTAGTTCTGTGTCTCATCTGTGAATGCTGACAAGAAGTCAATGAGAAAACAAATGTATTGTCAGATAACTTGACTGTTCCCTTTGTATACTGGATTTTAGCTGCTGAATAGTCAATACAAGTGGTGAGAGGGTATCACAGAATCAAATGGCTTTGTATCCCAAGTGAAAATCTGAAGTAGAATTAGTACACTGCATTTGGAGAACTTGGTGATTAGGAGTTTAGGGCAAAATAATGAATAAAGGAAGAGGTAGAAATCGCATGTTTGCCTGGTCATTGTAATGAGGCTTCTTCAATACAATACAGTCTGAGTTGTGGCTTTTTTTTTCTATTCTGTGTCTTATTGTCACATTGATGCTAGGAAAGTACAGCTATGGAAACTATCATAACTGGATGAGATTTAGCACTTCAGTGAGTTATAGGACATTCTTATGAAATGCGACTGTGAATAAAAGGAGATGTTAAAACATTTTACATAAACTTGAAAATGATAATCAAATATCGCTTTTTAGTCCTTTGATCTAACAGATGTTATGACCTTTGTGATTTTGACTGACATGAAAACTCATAACTTAAGAATGTTTTAAAGGTAGAAATCTTTGTTACAAGAGGTTGCAAAATCAGAGGAAAGACAGAGTTTAGTTTAAACCTATCCATTTCACTTTTGCTGTCCAATTAGTTGGGAATACTTTACCAATAAATCAGATTTATGGATTAAAGTGAAATAATATTGGGAGAAAATTTCCACTCTTATTAGGAGTGCAGTCACCCTGCTGGTGGTGAACCTAGTCAATGCTATTTAAACAAACTGGGTTTGTTTTGGTTTCTTTTTTTTTTTTTTTTGCTATTAAGCTTTATGAATCTCACACTGAAATATATGTAGGAAAGAGAAATTTGAGTATGTTTCCTTGATATTAAAGTGTGAAAAATATCTAATAAGCTCTCAATATTATTTCTTGTACAAAACACTAAATAATGCCTTTTCTACATCTGTTTATAGGAAGCTTGTTCTTTCTATTGCTGTGCAAACTGATGAGTACAGTTTGAAGTTGTGTGAATTGAATTTTATACCCAGTTTTGATTTTTTGATGCAAATATTTTGACTTTTGTATCTGGAATATGTCCAATTGCGCATATATATATATATATATTTATATATATATACATATACAGGTAATACATGATTTTTTTTAGTGAAAGAAATAAATTCTTTATTGGTGACGTGCAAAGTCTTGATGATTATGAAGCTCTTATGAGTAGATCATATCTGATGGTAGTGCTTAGACTGCATTATTGGTATATATTATGGAAAGTGTGTGTACACATATATACACATGCAAACATGTATGTGCTTATTGCCATATGCACAATTCATCAGAATCTGGTGTGTACATGACTATATGCATTTTTAATGTATGCATTTGTGGAAGATGTTTGGTTTAGCTCTGTGCTACAATGAAGATTATGTTTAAAAAGTATTCTGAACTTATAATGACAGCAGTAGCTTGGGAAACTGTTGCAGTTTGTGTGTGGTGGGTTTTTTAATTTGTTGTTGGGGTGGTCTTTTTTCCTGTTTTTCTTCAGAACACTACTGGAAATGTACTGAGGTAGAAACTAGGTAATAGGCTGTGAGCTAAAATTTGTGGTAAGTAATGTAGGGATAGGTGGCTATTCTGTTGTAACTGGCTTATTCTGTGTGTGTCTGGTGATGTGGTATGTATGGGTCTGCTTTGTGTTAGAGCCACAAATAGTTGGTCTTTGTCATGATTAATTGAATTAGTAAGTCTTGGAGACTTTTGTAACTATTTCTGTTCATTTCTGCAAGTATTAGGCTTGGTTTTGCCTGGAAGTAGAAGTAACAGAAGTATTTCTATTGATTTGTTTCCTTGATACAATTTTGCATATTGTTGAAATAGATTATGCAACAAATCCTTTCAAAGCAAAATAAAAGTAAGTTAATCTGTGGAACTGTAGCCATGTCACGCACATTTTCAACTCAAGACTTTTCTCTTATCATAATGTGAGAAATCAGCATTGACTATGAATACAAAGTAATACAAATGACCTTGAAATTCTTTCAGTCACTTTTGAATAATCATTATCCTATAAAGATAGTGTAAAATGCAATTTTAGTCTTGTATGTCAACTAGCGGTTGTGAAAGAGTGCGTTCTTTCATATGAAAACTCTCAAAAAGATGGATTATGTGTATAAATTTGGGAGTGAAGATTATTTTAGCCATTGGAGACCACTTATAGGTTTTGGAGTTCAGTTTGGCCCACAGGTTGGATGTTATGAACTTGTGGAAATAGTTACTGCAAGAAATGTGGGCTGGTAGAAGGAGCCTATTGTAAGAAGCAGTTTTGATTGGAGGGGGACTTGAGGATTGACCCCTGTCAGTTAGATCATAGTGAGATGAGGGGTGCAGGTTCAGGAAGCCGAATGGGACTGTCAATAGTACAGCTGAGTTCAGGAGGCAGCTGCAGAATAGACTGGAGGTTCTGTGTGTCTGCACAGCTTCCCACTCCTGGTACTGCTTGCCAGGTTATTCAGCAGGAATAATTCACAGTAGTTTTGTGCAATCAACCTGTGCTTATGCTTGACTTGCAATCAGTTTGATGTAGACTTGCTTAATTTCATGCCTTGTCTTACCTTGTAATGGACCTTGCGTTACTGAGTGAAGATGGGCTTGCAGAATCTTTTGCAAATGGTTGCTTTAAGAGGAGGGAACAGAACTTTAACAAAGCAGCGTGGGGGGAGTGTTTCTGAGACGAAATTTCTCTTTCCTTCAACAGACCACTTTGTACATATTAGAGGAACAGTACTGATATGTGTATCAGGTTTCCAATTAAAATTTAATTGTATTAAATATATGAAACTTGTGTTTTTTAGTAATCTCGTACAACGTTTTGGGGAGCTGTTTACTGTGCAAACACAGTGTAAGCAGACTTGATAAAATTTGACAAAGCAACAAGCAAGTTATTGCATACTTGCAACCTCAGCACAGCAGATGTATGCTGGGTTTTTAATATCAATTTAAAAATTTGCTGATTAAAGCACTTCCTTAACTCCTTCTTTATCTTCAAATCAACTATTTTTCTGCTTTTTTACACATGTGAGAAACATGTTTATTTGAGTCAAACAATAACCAATGGTATGCTTGGTGTACTGTGTTCTCTTGATTTAATAAAGCTTCATAACATTGTAATGCTGCTGTTATGCAACATAACACGTATTAAATTATTTCAGAGTCAAACCAACTAATTTCTTAAGTTGTAAAATTGTTTTGCATGTTAAGATCACCTTTTTTCTACTTAGTCGTGACAAATCTCAAATTGAATAAAATAATATATTGAAGTTTTAGCATACTACCTTGATAAAAAGTATAGAAGGCCTGTAAAAGCACCCATGAAAATCATAAAGTATTCCCATCTTAAGTTTACTCCAGCTGCTCTACACATTCAAGAGCGCTTTTCATTGTACTTTTTTTTTAAACTCATCTATTTCTTTTCCTCCTTCTAACTAAATCTTAAAAAAGAAAACCTTTTCAGAGACTACTACAAGCTGCTGAGTTGGGTGCTGTCTCTTAGCTAGTCCTTTGCTATGGAAGTAGTAGATAATGTTGTGAAGTTTTACAGAACATGTAAAGAATAGCTGAACTTTTGATTAATCTGATGGTGGCAAAACTTAATTACGAATTTTACAGGTGTTAAAAATGCTGTAATCTCAGATTATCTCATAACAATAGCTGGTTGTCTCTGTGTACTATAGTAAAAGAATTCAAGAGTGGTTCTCTAGAAATTGAATTGAGAAAGAAAACTTGTTAGATGTCTCTTTTTCCCATCACAGTGGTCTTATATATTGTTGCAGCAACTTGAAAAGTAGGATTTTCCAATTCATGGTCACATCCATTCTAGATTTATATTAAACCTGATCTAACATAGTAATTACCTTTTCTTTCATTTATGGCTCATAAATCTGGTATTCTAACAGCAGTCTGTTACGTCCTGTAAAATTGCTTGCCAAACTGGTACTATTGAAAAGTTTCAATAACTTTACAAAATGCATTAATTGAAATGAACTTGATTAATTTTGTTCCCAGCTTCATTAATTTGTCTGCACTGAGCTACACAGTGATTTATCTCTGTGCTCCTACTACATCCGTGTCATTTGGAATTTTAATGCTCCCTGCAGCTGTGAATTACTTGTAGTTGATCGTGTGAGCGCTTATTCTCCTTTCGGTTTGTTGATATATAGTATAAAGTGAACATGTGTCCTACTGCTGCTTCGTGTGACGTGCCATTAGTCATATATGTATTTTCAAATTATTGTCACCAAAAGGTGTCCTCTCTGATTCTTGTTCTGTTCTAGTTAGCTTTTTTCCTACAAAAAATGCTTTCCTGTTTAACTAATTTATGATTTTTCCTTGTAACTAGATAACAATAGATTCTTGAAACAATTTTGAGAAGATTTTGCATAGTTTCTCTCTTCAGGATGTATTTATCTTCTTTTTTAAGATCCTTGAGTGATCCTTGAGTAACAGTTCCAGACCTGTGCTGATTCTAGTGATTGCTCCAGTCTGGGTGCAGGACCTTACGTTTGCCCTTGTTGACCTTCTTGGGGCTTGCCTGAGCCTACCTCTTAAGCCTGTCCAAATCTCTCTGGATGGGATCCACTCCTTCCAGCAAATCCACTGCATCACACAGCTTGGTGTCATCTGCCAGGTTACTGAATGTGCACTCGATCCCTCTGTCAATGTCATCAAGGAAGATACTAAATGGTATTGGCCCCAGTGTGGACCTTTGTGGGACACCACTCGTTACTGGTTTCCACTTGGAGTTGAGCTATTGACTGTAACTCCTTGGGTAAGGAACTGACTGAATGCCCATATCTGTCTAATAGCCCATCCCTCAAACTAATCTCCCCGGTATTAGTGGCAAGGATGTTGTGGGGGTCAAAGGCCTTGCAGAAGAATTGTAGTTGGAATCAAATTTTTTCAAATAGAAAAACTGTAGACTAATATTGTTATCTTTTAACAAGGATTTGTTAATTTTGACTTGCGTGAAGACTCCTTACTGTTCTGTGTTCCAAACACCACCTATCATTGAATTAAGTTGTTATTAAGGGAAGAAAAAAAGAGTAAGACTGAACAGCGGAAACTCCTATTAACAAACAAGGTAATCTTTCCCTTTTCTCAGTTCTGAAAAAGGAGCCTATACCCTAAAGCTTTCCCCTTTTTTTTTTAGTCAAGAGTTTTGGTATTCAAGTGTGACTCAAATTAATAAAATGGATAAGAGGCATTGTGAACTACACAGATGAACCCGATTTTTGAGGTTCTGGACTTCTTGCCTATAAATAGAAGATCTGTGTGATTTTTGTTAGTATCAAAATGCATCAAAATAGCTCAGAGAGTAAGCTGTTTCTTTTTGTGTGGTAGTCCACAGAGAACATTCCAGGTTAAAACCACTGATCCGCTCAAAAAGAAATGTGCCCTTAGCACAGTCCTTAAAACTCCCATGTTATACTCATGGCTCCATTAGGGAAGAGTGGAGTTCTGTACTATGTCTGTTTCCAAGTGGACTTGAATGTAGAGCATTATGGTGGGACCCTAAGTTCAGCTGATGTGAAGGGGTTACTGTTAAAAAAAATCCCTAAATTATCATTCAAATTCCTTCACACACACAAAATTGCCTTGGTAGTTATCACTAACTGATCATAGAAAAAAAATTGGGTTAGACAGCATTCTAGTCCAAATTGCAAGATTGATTAATTAAAAGGGTGTTTTTGTGTCAGTTAAAGTTTTAGCAGAATTTTTAGGAGATCATTGTACTGATTTGTGATCAGGTGTTCAAAAACAGTCTGAGAGTCTGAGCCATGCGGTGAACAATAAAGTGAAGGGGGATATTTTAGTCTGGATGAGCTGGGAGAAAGAGAGGTACTACAGGATGAGATGTTCTTGTAGTTTTTGTGTCTGTATGGCTTTTTGTTTTTGGTCTCCCTTCCTTACCTGATAGCGTCATGAAAGCTGAACTTAGACTTTAGGAAATCTGTATTATCCAGTAAAATAGACTTGGGTGAGAGGTTCAGTGTTCTCTGTTGAAGTCACAGACTGACGGAGCAGCTTTGCCCCTTCCCATGACGTCTTGCAGACCTTGTAGAAGAGGAGGAACTTACCAGGAATGTCACCAACAGGACTACTGAGAACTCTGAACATCCTGTGGGTCCTGAAGCTTTTGAACATCAAGATTAGCAATGTACATGTTGTAATGAGTGGCACATACAGCTTGTAAGTCAGTTTACGAAGGCTCAAGGAAGTATCATTAATCCTTTAGATTTTCTTGCCAGCATTTCTTTCAGTATTAATAAAATAGGAACATAAGTTGTTGTTACTTCATTAGCAGCGTGCCCAGAACTGGAAGATGTATGTAAAATTTGCACAGTGGAGCAAGTTTCACTGTGTATGTCTGGGCTATGCTGGCCCCCTGATGGAGATTATTAGTTAGGTGTGCTTGCACGTGTTTTTAGCCATGATGGGCAACTGCTCTGGAGATGTAATGCATGTTTGCAGTTAACTGAGAAAAACTTACGTGGATAAGAGGTTAAGGGCTAGCCTTTTACGGGAATTTGATACAATAGAATCTAATGTAAAGCTAAACTAAAATAATATTTCCACTGCAAACACTGGAGTAAAGACTCATGATTAAATCAGTAAGAGCTGCAATTTTTTTAAACATTCAGAATAGGGTTTAAAAGCTTTTCTCTTAGTTCTACTTGAAAAGTTAGAGACTGTTTCAATGGCATTAATGTAAAAATAAAAACAGTTGATGATGCACAGAAATTGAGTGTTTTGGGAGACCTATGAAAAACAACATCTGCTTCTGCCGTAGTTTTTCTCCATTACTTATCATCATTTCCATCACTAGCTTCACTTGTTGCAGGTCTTAGCAGTTTTGAGAATCTTCCTTTAGCCTTAGTTTTCCTAATCCTTTGCTTTCTTGTACCTTCTAACACCAACCTCATCTGCTTCTGCTTCTCTGACTTTTTATGTGAAATAGCAGACAAGATGTACTTTCCTACTCTTTTCTAGCAAAGGTTCTGAAAAGGACCTTACCCTGTATTTACAAAGGTGGATTGGACTTTATTTCCTGTTTCTGCAGCATTCAGAATAACTCTTTGTTCGATTGAGAAGATTAAGGGCAGTGTTTGATTAAAAAAAAAAAAAATTAATGAAGTGCCCAACAGAGCTATTATTCATTTTGAAAACCAGTTGCTGTGGTTGCCATAGTAATAACAAGCCCTCTATTAAAGCTATTTTCTATATGTACTGCCTGTATTATAGCATGCTGTTGGGGGAGCTGCAGTTCTTTGCATCTATGCTTTTGGAAGACTTTCCACCTTTGTATAGTTAAAATATCGGAGGAATTTGTGTTATAGGAACATAGAACATGTAAATGTAGTTTATCATATCTATCATGGAGTTGCTCATGCAGGCCATCACTTCATGTAGCCGTTTATAGTAATTTCAATGAAATAACAGCTATATCAAAAATGAATAATACATACAGAGAAATTTTGAACTCCTTCAATATTTCTTATTTTTTATTCATTTGTACTGGGTAGAACGATGAGCTTGTAGTTCCAAGAAAAATAGTTGTAGACTTGGTTGTTTGCCCTCATGTGTTTTAGGTGTAGTGGGTAATAACTCCAGTAATTGCTTGTACAGTTGAAGGCTGGTAAACTAATGGCATGTTTTCTTTGTAAAATGCCCCATGAAATATTTATGGAATGTGAGAAGTCTTTAAATCTAAATGCAGTAAAAGGATACTGTCCTAAGATTTCTGTTAGAACAATTGCTTTAAACTTTTTCTTCCTCAGAGAGAGGAAGTGATTATGTAAATGTACTGTAGTAAACCAGATGAAACAATTTGGTTCTGAAATTAAATTAATCATAATAATTTGAAGCATTTTCATACCACATTATCCCTTCATAATAAGGTATCCTAACCCAACAACGTTTCTGTGAAAAGTAACTGCTGTTTCCTAAGCAGAAGATATGGTTGGCTAGTGCAAGCAAATTGAGATACTTTTCGTCTAGAATCTGTGGGGATTTGTAAATATTTTCGTACTCATTGGTCACAGAATTATGTCAAATAATGAGGCAGCTGAAAGAGTTACAGTTGGGGTTTAAACTATTTCTTCAGAAAGTATCCTTTCAGTTTGGGACAGAGTTCATAGGCAGAGTTTTACGAATACTGTTTTTGGATCTGCCGAATTTCAGCTTGTTCTTTGCTCACACTTTTAACAAGTGATCATGTCTGTCATTAGAATGTTTATAAATGCTCATTTTCAAAATAATTGTTTTGGAAGTTTAAGAAAATATTAGTTGTATTGAAACAAGAATATTTTTGCAGTACTGTCTTGATTGAAAATATGTGTCTGATCATAGGTGCTATTAAAACTCTTTTGTAGAAAGCCTGTGCTTGGGAACATGCTCAGCAGCTCACAACTAGGATGTAATTCCTTGGGAAGTCTACAAGGGGAAGGAGTTATGCTAATGACAATTCATTGAAGTTATGCTTTGACTAGAGAATGTAACATTTCAGCCAATGACAAATAGTTTAGTAATTAATTACTTATATAATACAGATCAAGTTTCAAATTAAAGTACAAACACATTTCCTTGCTATTCTCAGCGTCTTGGTTGAGGATGGATTTTTTCTGGCACCTCAATTTAAAATCTTGCTATGGGGTAGACATATACAGTCAAGTATGTTTTTACAAGACAGCAGTTTCCGAGTTTTAAACTTTGTCACCTGTGCTGCTGCATTCTGTGCAATAGAAGTTAATAAACCTACTGTATGCTTGGAGCCTATTTGTACCCTACACAGCAGAAATGTGGTACCTTTAGATTTGTTTTGCAGTTTCCCCTAATTTCGTTCTTTCCTGTTTTTCTTTATTGAAAACGAAATTGAATGGTCTAATAGCCACGGTCTAAATTTGGGGGGACCGTCATTAAAAGCAACTGTGTTTTATAATCGTAATATTGTTTGCCTTGTGATTTTAGGTGTCAGTGGACCACCATTCCTATGAAGACAGGCTGAGAGAGTTGGGGTTGTTCAGCCTGGAAGAGAGAAGGCTCTGGGGAGATGTTGTTGTGGCCTTTAAATACTTAAAGGGAGCTTATGAGAAGGATGGGGACAGATTTTTTGTTAGTTTGTTTTGATATGACAAGGGGTAATGGTTTTAACCTGAGAGAGAGTGGCTTCAGACTAGATGTAAAGAAAAAATATTTTACAGTGAAGATGGTAAAACACTGGAACAGGTTGCCCAGACAAGTTGTGAATGTCCCATCCCTGGAAACATTCTGGGTTAGGGTCTTGGACCAACCTGATCTAGTTAAATATGTCCCTGCCAGTTGCAGGGGTGTTGAGCTAGATGGCCTTTAAAGGTCCCTTCCAACCCAAACTATTCTATGAACTTAGTATTTTAATTCTGAGATAAAAATGTTAGAATGATTTTATTCCAGCTTTTTTTTTTTTTTTTTTAAGACTCTAGCATCTCAAGGTAACGTGAGAACTGGAATGCAAGTATTTAAATTATATGTTGTTATTTGATTTTTAGGAACTCACCTGTTGAATCATTTGTGAGAATAAAGCCCATCTTAGACAGTAATAGAGACACTTGCTGTAAAATATAGTTATGTATGTCTAATAAAATGCACATGTAATTAATGTATTTTAATAGCAGTATTAGAATTTAGCTTCACTGACAATCTTTTATGTATGTCTAAAATGGTACTCTTGTGTATATGCTTCCATTTTTTTTTAATCTCTCTTCTGTGGCCAGAAGCATTTTTATTTTATGCTATAGTAGTGTTAGACTAAGTCTTCTAGAAGCAACTTCTGTCCTGCTGTTGTAATTGTTGTTGGAAAGGGCAGGGTTCTTTGTTTTGTTTCCTCTTGTTTTGGTGTTGAAC